>JAMKQA010013144.1:0-11732 GCA_024699735.1 Posidonia australis
TCTCCTGATTCGGTATACCGAAATTCTTCGGTATATCGAATCCCTGTCAGATTTCTCAGACACAGGGGAAACGATCGACCGAATTCCTCCGGTCGTCCGAGGCCAAAACGCGGGGTACCGCCTGGGAGCAATTCGGTATGCCGAATCCAATTCGGCATACCGTTTTTTGCTATTGCAGAAAACTCCCCAGGCCACCGTCATCTCTTTCTCCCCCAAGTGGGAGTAAGGATCGGACCCCCCAAACATGCCACTAAAATTACCAATAAAACATGAGGTGTAGACCTCCAAGTCTACTTCAAAACCCCTCAATCAAAACATGAATCCATTAAGCATGTTGTTCTAACAAAAATCACAAAGGCATCAAGTCCAAACACAGTTACTGTAGCATGCTTCAAGAACACCCACGAAAATCATACAAACCGCCCATAAATCAACATGATATCAACATGCTCACATCATTCATCTCATTCCCAACATTTCTCCATTTTTTGCATGATTTAAACATCATTTTCATGATTTTTCCCTCAAACCCAACATGACTCAACTGCAGAAGAAACAGAAGGGAAAACAGTAGGGAAACGCGTACCTGGCTCCGACGAGCCTCGCGTACCCTCACACCGGCGGTGCACGGCACCAGCCTAGCCCCCACACTCGCGCGAGCTCCTTTGGAGCGCGACTCTTCCGCAGCAACCACACTCCCTCTCCCCCTCTCTCTGCTTCTCTGCTTCTCCCCCATGCCGCACACCTCCTCTTAACACCTCTGACGCCTGCCATCCCGGAATCCCACCGACGTCCACCAGCTACGCGTAGCTCTGGACGGAGGGGACAGAACGAGATCAGGAGCTCAGTCACGGGCGTGGGGAAGACGGGTAAAAGGTACGGCACAGCAGTGCTGGCTCTTGACCGAGTCAAAGCCCAAGCCCAAGTGGGTCCACCACAAGCACGGGTCCCAAAGCAGAACCGACCCACTGGCCATAGAAAACACACCACAGGGGAGAAACCAAGGCACAAAACACAAAGGGAGCCCACAGCCAACAAACACAAACTGAATTAACCATTAATAAATCATACACAAATAATTACAAGAAATCCATGGTTTATATTAAATGGAAAAACCCAGACACAGATGTTACACCTGCCTTCTCCCCTTCCTTCTTTGATTTCTCTCTCACTGCAAGGTAATATATGCTCCACAAAGTATTAGTTATTGCCTGTAGTGCATTATCATATATTTATTTATCATCAACTCTTTCCCATAGTTTGCATTTTCCATTCTGTGCTAGTTTTTTCTGACCCTTATAGCCTGTTGCATCTGCTTCAGTGGGATAGGATGTGGTTTCTTTTTGTTTTTGGGAAGTATAGGAGGGAGATCCACATTTTGTGAATGTGTAACCTTCTTATATTTTGGTTTTTGAGTGTTTCTTACAACTGCGTATACACAAGTATTTGAGAATATTCTTCCAAAATGTAGAGACAAATTTAAGCGATGTCTCCTCAAATGTTCCATATTACAGGATTTTATTAAGAAACCAATTCAAAAATAACTATACTTGAATTATTGAAATACAATTTGTGGTCCTTGATTGAAAATTTATAAATATATTACTTTTTCCTATAAAAAATGGCTTGTAACAGTGATAGTGTTAAGCATCTTTAGGCAGGTCCAGATTTCTTTGGAAATCCTATTCCTCCTCCTCCTCTGTTGGTCATTTGGTTAAATGGGATACACTTTGTAGGCCAAAGCATCAATATGACTGGGGCATTATAAATATTAAAAACTTTAATGTGGCTCTCAAATTTAAGTTGCTCTGGCAGCTACTCTCCTATACTTGCTCTCTCAAGTGGAAAGAACTTCTTAAAGCAAGATATTTTGCTAGGAATTGGCCTAGGGCTCTCCTCAACACATCTTTAGGCAGGTCCTCACCCTTATGGCAGGAACTGAAAGCATGCCATAACTTAGTCAATTGCTGCACCAGCCTTCAAGTCTAGAATAGTTCCAGCATAAATTTCTGGGAAAGCAAATGGTGGAATGGGGCAAGACTTAAAAATCTCCTCCTTGACCTTTTCCTACTGGCTAAAAATAAGAAGGCCTCTATTCTCAAGACAATTGAGACCGTTAAAGTTGATTTTGGGAATTTATTTACTCACCCTCACTCACAAACACTTAATAGAAACGTTCAGGATCAGGCTGATCTTCTTTTAGAGATTTTGTCTAACCTGAATCTCTGTTCTGAGGATGATATCTTACAGTGGAACTCCTCAAATCATATTTTTTTAGTGAAATCATGTTACAATTTTATCATTGATGGTGGACTTAGGTTTAGACACCAGGACTCTATTTGGTGCAGTTGGGCCCCTTTGAAAGTTAAAACTTTCTCTTGGCTGGTGCTTTATGACAAAATCTTGACTAAGGTAAATTTATGTAAAAGGGGCTGGGTTGGCCCTGAGAATTGTGTTTTTTGCAATACAAATATAGAATCTATTACTCATCTATTCATACATTGCCCTTTTGCTATTTCCATTTGGAGTGCATTTTCTCAGGATTCTCTCTACCCTGCCGTGTTTTCTATTGATGATCTGTTTACTTTCTCTCTTCCACTAAAACTTGCTCTGCCCAATAAAGGATGTTACACATTGTTTCAACTCATTCTGTGGACTATATGGAAGGAAAGAAATAATCGCATTTTTAGAAGGGTTTGTAAACGTTCGAATATGTGTATAAATGAAATTATTACTCTTATTCATGGTTGCATAGCTGCTATGTTCTCAGGTTTTGACAAGGATGATGCCCTCTGCTCTATCACTTCCTTCCAGGAAACTCACGAGGCTGAGCTGATGTCCACTTGCCTACCTACCTACAGGGATGCAAATCCATCTAACCTCTGTCCTGCTCCAGTGGATGATCATTCTATTGAGGACTAACTTCCTGTTAGTTTTTCTTTTTGGAAAATTCTATTTTTCTAGACATTTAAACTCTATTTGATGGCCTGTGTTGGCCGATATGTTGCTCTATTTTGAATTGACAGTCCATATTTGGAGACTGTTTCAAACATTACATTTTGTACTCTCTTATTTTCCCTGGGTTTGTTTGCCTGAGGGACTTATATATCACAGCTTACCGTTTACAAAAAACAGTGACAGTGTTAAGCTAAAGGAAAAGGTAAACAAACCCATAATAGTGACAAGTAGTAGTGGTAGTTTTTAGTTTTTCCTATTTAAAAATGACCAGTAATAGTGATAGTGCTAATTTTAACATATGTTGAATCGTATCCAGCATATATGTGTTGAGTTAAAGTCCAACTAAATATGAGTTAATATAAAATCAATTAAAAAATTATAAGCTATTTTTTATTAGACTCATTTATAATGATCTATTTTGTTTCTTAAGTTGAGTTAATTGACATCTTAAGTGATGTAGGTTAATATGTGTAGAAACTATTAAGGTATATTTTCATTTGTTGATGGGTCGAATTGAAAATATGTAAAATTATAGATTTCTATAAATAAGGGTCATGGTTCCCAAACCTTAATTTTTTGGCTTGCCTTCTCTCTCACCCTCCTTTTAAGTAAGAACAAGAGAGAAGAGTTTGGTGGTTTGGAAGACTGGATCCTGTGCATGTGATCTCTTCGATTTTCACATAGATTCAGGTACGCTTTCGCATATTTGTTATTTATGATAAATATGTCATGATTAGATCTTGGAAATCATTTTTAATATATAAAATTCGTATGCTATTTGAGATTTATTTTTAACAATATGTTCCATCTCAAGTTTGATACTAGTTGGAAAGTACTGAATTGAGCTTTAATCTTATAAAAATTATTGAGTCAAGATTAAAGTATAAAACATTGGTCAGTGATATCAAATCTTTTCATGAAAAGAACCTAATGTGTACCTTTAACTATGTGAAGAATAGGTGGCAATCACTTGTTGGGGTTGTTACTTTACATCTAGGATTTAGATAACACAGACTACTATTTATTAATCAATTCTAAAGAAACTAGTTTGACAAATTGTATGTCTGATTTTATAATTGAATACAAGCTTTGTTGTCTTTTCCATTAAATTCTTGAAATATATATTATTCATTTTTTTGATTCATGGATGTGGTTCTCTTATAAGTTATTAGAATTTTTATTTTTTGATACATACACGAAATCACACTAATTTGAATATATTTTTCATGTATCATATTATTATAGGATTCTATCACACACTGCTAAAATGTCATCATTAGATCCATTGACAACAACAATTCAATCTGAGTCCAGCATTGACACAGAAGAACTTTGTGATTGGGAAGATGAGATTTCTAATAGGAAATTCCTTTTGTTTGTGGACGATATGGCACATATGCCACTTTGAAACATTAGAAATGTTGTCCATAATGCAAGATTCACTGGGAGGGAAATGGTATACAACTTAATACATGAACATTATAGAGTTTGCTTCAATTCTTGTAGGCTTATGCCTTCTATTTTCTTATTTGTGCATCATGTTTAGGGAGCGTGGTCTTCTTCGAGACACTAGATATGTGTTTGTAGAGGAACAAATGGTGATTTTCTTGCAAACACTAGCTTATGGACATAAAACTGTGTTGTTCAACATAACTTGTAACATTTAGGAAAGACCATTAGTCGCTACTTAAGTGCTGTACTTAATGCAATATGAATGTGGGCTCTCGAAATTATTCAACCTTGAAAGAGCCTACAAGAGATCCCTAACTTCACAAGGAATCATCATAGGGGAAAGTTTTATCCGCACTTTAAGGATTATGTAGGGGCATTAGACGACGCACATATACACGCAATCGTCCCTAAGGATGAGCAAGGGGCATTCAGATCAGGAAGGGACTCTAAGAATTGTTTGCAAAATGTGCTTGGTGTGTGTGACTTCATTATGTAGTTCACATTTATATCTGCTGGTTGGGAAGGGATAGCACGTGATTGTCAAGTTTTGAACCATGCTCTTATAGACTAAGCTTGTAATTTCCCTTTGCCTTCAATTGGTTAGTAATCGTAGTTACTTACATACTACCTATTTTATCTTTTCAGAAAAGTACTACCTTGTGGATTTTGGTTATCCAAATCAGAGGAATTTCATGGTTCTCTATCGGAATACAAAATACCATTAATCCTCATTCAACGGTGGAAAGCCCCAAGGGAAGGAGGAGATGTTTAACATGATGCATTCATCACTTAAGAATGTCATTAAATGTGCGTTTGGAGTTTTGAAGAAATGATGGAACATCCTTAACAAAATATCTCCATATAAGTACTCAAAGTAAATCAAGTTTGTTATTGCTGCAATGGTAATACACGGCTTCATCATTAACCAAAAAATGAATGATGAAATATTCGATTCCACAGTAGACGACGAACTTGCTGATGATGCCACAATGATCAAGACAAATGATGAAACAAATGAACATTATAATTCAGGGATCGATGATGTCAAAATAGGAGCCCTGCAAGACCTTGCGCGTGATAGCATAGTTATCACTCGTGGAGTAATTTAGATATCCCTATTGGATAACTTTGTAATAATTTGGATAACTTTGTAATAACTTTGTCGATAATTTTGTGATACTTGTGAAGGAGGTAGTTAATATATTTTCCTGGATTCCTATACCTTTACCTTTATCCATGCCTTGTGTTGAATCATAAGTGATTGCTTTTAATGACTTAAAATTTACTTTCAACTTGTGTTATTTGCCTTGTTTAGTTTTTCTGTGTTTTCCATGCCTTATTTAGCTTTTATGTGTTTTTCATAAATAATTTCATATTTTTACAACTTTTGTTTTTATTATGCTATACTACGATTGCCTATGGTATTCTTTTGAATGCATGTGCAGACTGTCAATGGAACACAACCAGCCTATTGAAGATGTCAAGGAATTTACAAATTAGGCATAGGTTTTAGAGAGAAATTTTCGGAATTGTAGGTAATGTTACTTCCATGCATTAAAATTTTTTATTGCTTTATCAATAATGTTCCTAATTTAACTTATTCTTGGCTTCATTACAAGCTTCTATTGGACGGTGCCCATTCAACTCAAGCAGTAGAGTAGTTGGCATATAGAGCCACACACCCTCAACATATTCCAACAAGTGCACAACCCCTGCAAACTCTAGCAAGGTTGAAGCAACAATATCGTAGCTATAAGCTAGGAAGTCAACTACTTCGTTGGTTGAAAGAAAGAGTAGCAACACAACTCCTTAGACCGTAGATAAGGTGGAACAGTGTGTCTATATTTGTGTGGACGACGTGAATAATGGACATACAAATGGTAGTTGTTTGAGTGTAGCTAGTAATAAGAATTTGGGAAATTTTTTTCCTGGCAACTGGTCGGCAACACACAAAGTTGTAATTCAAAAAGAAGTGGGACAAGTTGAGAAAGGAATGGTCAATGTGAACAGCTACAGGAAATGTCATCCGTGGCGGTTGGAACACAATTTAAAAAACTTGGACGCAAATGGATGATTGGTGTGCTACTTGAACATAGGTTTACTATTTTCCTTAGTACTAATATGCTTTACTTTTCTTTTTTTTTTTGTTAACGGTTTAGCAGTTTAGTATTTCAACGGCATTAAAAGTTAAGTAAGAGACAATGTTATGTCCAAAAATATTACAGAACCACAGACATTATAGCCTTCGTCTAAGTATCACAAAAAATAGACCAATATGGAATTGTAAATCCAACAGAAACAGAAAGATTTCTTGCAGCATATGGGGTAAAATCATTGATCCAGATTCTCCATGTTATTCTGAGATTCCACTTCCGATGGTACTCTTGAAGAAGAAGGAATGGAAGGGGGAATGGTAGTCTCCATCGTTTGAGAAGCCATGATAGAGACAAATTGTAACATTTCCTCCTTCTCAAAACCTGAAACCAAAGTTTCTACCTAAAAATGCATCAGAGAAATAATATCATGAATGATCAAGGAATATGATCTTATTGAATTACGAAAAATCTTATTGTTCCTTTCTTTCCAAATTAACCAGAGAATGATTTGAAACAACAATGTCCAACCAGAGAGTGATAAGTCAGTTTTAAGGTGGGGAGAAGACAAAAATAAATCAACAACACAGAAATAACCTGGATACAGATCAGATACCAGGAAAAATCTCCAAATGTTCTTAGCAAAGGTACAGTTTAAAAATAAATGGTTGTTATTCTCACAGTAAGCAGAGCAAAAAATACATAAAGAAAATCCAGACCAACCTTTCTTAAGCAAATTCTCTCTTGTTAGGTTCTTGTTCTTAATAACTAACAAAGAGAAAAGTTTAATTTTTAATAGGGAATTACTTTCCCAAAGGCATTTATAGAAAGCATTACGAATGCTCCCATCAATGAAAAGCTTGTAAGCTGTCTTTACTGTAAAGATACAATTTTTGGTAGGTAACCAGTTACAAACATCCTCACTGGTTCCCAAATTAAGGGAATGCATAATGTTAACAAAGCATTCAAGCTGCAATTGGAATTATCCACATGCTTAACTTTTGTGATAAGGATTTCTTTTGAAATTTGGAATTAATATGTGGACATTGAACTTGTAGAAATTCCCACATGCTGCCAAATTCCAATACTGTGAAATCCCCTACAAGAAGGAATTATCCATCATATTTGATGGTAGGGTAGCGATAGGTAAACATGCCTATGTACCTAGCTCGAGTCACCCACCACTAGTGGATGTTGATGATGATGACTTCTACAATGTCTTTGACAACTTGAAAGGAGTTCAAAGAGCTGGTAGTAGACCAACTATAAGGGCTTCTCATTTGGTTGGTGTGGACTTAGTTGAATCAGTAGATACATCTCTGATGTCTTAACCACATCGAAAAAGGCAAAAGACGCCTACTGGTGCAAAAGATGACTCCACATGTAGCAAACTTGCCAAAGCAATGATGGAGCACACAAAGACTTTTGGATACAAGAAAGATCGTGAACTAAATGCCCTTATAACTAAGTGCATCGATCTTATCAATGAGTGTGATTGGGGGGCAATAAATCCAATCAAAGTCTTTGCAATCTCAATACTAACACAACAAAGGAAGGGTTGAGAAGCATTTATTGCATTGAAGACTTCGAAAGCTAGGAGAATGTGGCTAGAGTTTGAGTACAGCATTTTCGTGTCTAAGCGAAGGATATTCTAAATGTCTAGGCTACTTGTGTGTTTTCTTTATCTTGAATTTATAACTGTGATGCAGTATATTTCTAGAGGATTCTAACTTAGTTCTAACTTAGTCTACTTGTGTGTTTTATTTGTCTTAAACTTATAACTGTGACACAAAGAATGCTTGAAGGATTGTAACTTTGAAACAGTGATGCAGTATATGTTTAGAGGGTTCTAACTTATTGAGTGCCACATATCTTTTTGTGTTTTATTTATCTTGAACTTATAACTGTGATACAGTCGATTGTTGGTGGCACATATCTTTTAAGGGGGAAGAGCTAAAGAAGATAATAGGAGCTCCTACCTATATTGAGTGCAGCACAAAAACATAGCAAGTAAGCTATAATTATTTGTGTCCTTAACCACTTTGTATGCCATGTTTTTCATTCCTAACGATTATATCTTGACACAAATAACTATGATCTATAGAATGTGAAAGTTGTTTTTGATGTTGCGATCAAATTGTTCTACACCACCCAAGCAAAAGAAGAAGAAGAAGAGAAAGGCCCAGAAGGGCTGCTCTATCCTATGATTTGTGAACTTTAAAGTCAATGAATCTCTAGTGATCCTGTTTGTGTTGTGTTGTGTTAAATTTCTGAAGCAAAGTTGGTCTTGCCCTTGGTGTATATCTAACTGACAAATGTAGGGAACCGTTAAAGTTCTACAAGAGATTTCATTCTGCTTTCCATGTCTTGTGGTAGTGACATTTAAGTTGGTTCTCGTAGGATACAACATATTCTAGATGTAATAGAAATTCATTTGAATCCCTTGACATTTTTGTTGATGTTATAGTCAATGTTTCTCATGTTTCTATTTAGAATCTTTCAAGGATCATATACATCTACATGGTTGTTTCAAGGATCAAATACATCGACATGGTTGTTTATTAATCAGTTGTTATATATAATGTTTTGCTCGTTTGCAACAATTTACACTCTTTTAATCTAGTTGACTAGCTCGTGGAAGTGTATAGTGCTCATTTTTTTTATTCACATTGTTTTGCTCCACTTTAGATGTCCTTTCTATTAGGTCCATTGAAGGGCTTGAAACTACCTAATACAATTCTTTCTGTATGATCAAATTTTATGCTCTATAGATGTACCAAATTTACACGTTTTGAGCTTAACTATGGTGTATATCATGTTGTAACAACTTAACACATACTATAGAAGATGATAATGTATTTTACTAACATGTTGTTGCCTTCAACTCTCTTTATTCTTGCTAAGATTGATTCTCCTATCTATTAGTAAATACCCCTACCATGCTTCCTCTGATCCCACTCCTACGTAGGATTCATCAAACAATGTCTCGATAGCAATTAGTTGGTTTGGTGCTAGATGCACTAGTGATGCCTAAACTGATAGATGGATAAAAGAGAAGAGGGTGTTGTTGTATTTGTTTTATTTATCTTGTGTTCGAAGTTGTTTTGCTATATGCTGAACGTAAAAGAAGTATATACAATCATGCTTAATAAGTCATCCATTAATAATAAGCATTGTCATGCCATAAAATAGTTACATGATTAAAATCTCAAAAGTTTACAAAAATATACAAAAATAGCTTTCAAGGATCCTCCAAGCACATGTTAATACATATGACAATCCATTAGGCCTTAGTCTATAGTCAAATAGATTGTAGGGATTGCAGAAGCCATCTACTTAATACTCACATCTACCAGAACAGAGTAACTACTTATCAAGGTAGATGAACAAAAAATAATTCTGAAATCAATGTATACTTCAGTAACTACTTATCAAGTCAAAACTACATGAAGATGCACAACGACAACAACAACAAGTAGAGTAATCACAACCCAATACTCCAATGATTTCCTTGGTTGTTTCTCCAGCATTCAACTTTTGATCCCCTTCACGAGTTTGCACACCCAATTTACCAGAAAACTTTTTGCAATGTTCATAGTATTTGAAAGCTCCCTTTGCATTACTATTGGATCTGACCTTCCTACACATAGTATAATTAGAGGTAGACGAAATAGCAATATAGTTAGGTACATATGGGGCAATTGTCCTCCTAATTAATGGCTCCACCAAAATCCCAATGCATGAATCTTGCTTCATCTTCCCATTCTCAATAAGTACATTTATAATGTTATTGAAACTGCATTGTACTTTTGTTATTAAATTCAAACCTATGTCTTCTCAAATGCATAATTTAAGAAATTTTTATAACTTACATTTGGAGAGCCATAACACAAGAGCACCCTATTTGGGTTCCTTAATGTCTTACTCAAGACTCTTTTGGCTATACGTCGACAATCATACAAGCAAACTAAGGGAATGTTGGATTCCATGCTACCAAAGAAGAGTTGAAAGCAAGTCAGGTCACAAACAATAGTTAGAAGATTAAAGTAGCGAGCTCACTACATATCACTTGGAAGATAAATCATATTGGAATCCATGCTATTATATGAGATCTATCCATAGACAACAATTAATGTTAGTAGTCAACAGAGGTGTAAGTGATACAAACTAAAAGACTAATTGCAATTTTATTGATTAACATGTAATTAAAGTAGTACTCATTCAAATATGCTAACTTATTTCTCAATATTTGTTTAATAAATTATTACTTGCACACCAATCTCATTACAATTTAAGAAGGATTTCCATGCATATAAGTTTAGTGAAAAGATTAGTACATAATTTTGAAGAAATCATCCAGAAAACAAGGCACGAACACAAGACACAATTGAACCTAAGACACAGCATGACATGACTAGAGGTGGAAAACGGGCCCGTCTGGGTCGGGTCGGGCTTCCTTTTGGAAATCATGGGCCCAACACGGCCCATGACCCGTCTGTGGACCGGCGGGCGGGTTGGGTAGGGTTAGGCCGGTCAATTGGGCCTAAAATTAATTTTAAAAAATTATTTTTTTTCTTAATAAAAAAAACTTTGAAACACATCATTTTTTTACATAAAAAAATACAAAAGATATTTACATTATTTTTTTATATTTTTTATTTTAAAAATTTACATCAATAATTATTCATTTGTGGAGTCTGTTCTGACTATTGAAGTTGATGTCGCATCATCGCCTTCTTCTGATTCAGACTTCAAGTTCAATCCCTGAAGACGGTCAACCGCATCGTACAAATCTTTTAAGCAGACAGAGACTTTTACAGACTTCTCTGATAATCTACATCTTTTATCATTTAATATTCTTTTTCCTGCAGAAAATACAGATTCCGATGCCACAGTTGACGTCGGAATCGTTAGTAAATCTTTTGCCATTTTTGATACTATAGGAAACCTAATAGCTGTAGTAGACCACCACTTTAATATATCTAAGTTATCTATTTCTAAGTCACTAAAAGCAATTGGGGATTCTAAATAATTATCTAATTCATTACTTGTACTTGATTTTATATATATTTTTTCTTTTTATTTAATTTACTCCATAAAGAACTACCACTACTACTACTTGTTTGTGTTCCTAAAAAACTAGATGCTTGACCACTAGATGTTTCACCATAATTTCTAACATATTCTTCAAATAAATTATATAAAGTTGTCTTTATTTTATTATTAAAT
>JAMKQA010013145.1:0-10032 GCA_024699735.1 Posidonia australis
AGACCGAGTTTTCTCGGGCGCATGGGGGTGCCTAACCCCTTCCCCATGCGTAACCAGAATCCTTACCCTTTCTCTGGCCCGCATTCATTTGTGCATTGTCCATTAGGCACAGATCACATATGCATTCTGCATTTTGTTTTGTTTCTTGATTTTCTTGTGTGTTCTTTGGTTTTCCTCGTCATTCCATTAAAAGACTAGGTGGCGACTCCTTTCCTTATCCTTTTTGTCTTCCCTTTGGTGTTTCCTAGTCTTATCTCTTCTTCCGGATTCACCATCTTTGCCGTGACTGTATCGGATCTCCTCGTGTGTTTCCACACACTGAGTAGTAGGAGAGCCGCGCAAGGGTTCCACCGGCATGGTCACAGCTGATGATGCCTCAGTGTATCCAAAACTGCCCTCTGGTGTAAGGCGTGAGTCTCAACATCTGGGGAATAGACCAGCACGTCATCAACAAAAATCACAACCAATCGGTCCCCAAAAGGGCTGAAAATCCTATTTATCAGATCCATGAACGCAGCCGGTGCATTAGTCAAGCCGAAAGGCATGATCGTGAACTCGTAATGCCCGTATCGTGTTCAGAAAGCAGTCTTCTGAATGTATGGGTCTTGTATCCTAAACTGGTGATACCCTGAACTCAGATCAATCTTCGAGAATACCGATGCAGACTGCAACTGGTCGAACAGGTCATCAATGCGGCGCAAGGGATACTTGTTCTTCACCGTGATCTAGTTCAACATCCGATAATCTATACACAGTTGGAGCAAACCATCCTTCTTGCGGACGAACAAGACAGGCGCTCCCCATAGAGACACACTTGGCCTGATAAACCCCTTGTCCAGCAACTCCTACAATTGAGTCTTGAGCTCTTGCAATTCCGTTAACGCCATGCGATAAGGAGGCTTCGACACAGCACCAGAACTAGGGATCAGATCGATTGAGAACTCTACTTCCCTGTGAGGTGGCATACTAGGCAAATCGTCAGAGAAAACGTCAGGATATTCACACACCACCGAGATGTTGTGAACTCCCAACTCAGGAGAAGTGGAGGTAACTATACTGGCTAGATACCCCATGCAACCCTTGACCAAAGACTTATAAGCCTTTATAGCTGAATTGACAAGCTTAGGCTCACCCTGACACCCACCTTGTACAAAGAAAGACCCATCCTCAGGAGACCCAAAATAACTCTCCTTTGAGCACAGTCGATCAAAGCAGACTGCTGCGCCAACCAATCCATGTCGAGTATCACATCGTACTTTTGCATGTCCATCACTATCAGGCTGGCGTCGAACTCTCTGCCATTTAGCGTCAAGTCGACAGACCGCAGATACGTCCATGCTAAACTGTGCTCCCCTAGCGGCGTCACCATGCTGAGATGAAAGGTTAGTCGAGCTGGTCTCTCTCCCAACTCCGCCGCAAATGGCTCAAAGATAAAGGAGAAAGAACTCCCTGAGTCAAACAACACTTTGACTATTCGACCAGCCACAATAAAAGAATCTGATGGCCAAACAAAACAACACCACACATCCATACAATTAGGCAGATGTCCAGATTACATGGAGATTACAACATATCTCAGAGGGTTACAGAACCAACTATTCATCCTTACCCTCAACAACGTCTCCCGAAGACCTAGTGCTTGGAGTTGAGATGGTGAACACCCGCCCCTTAGTCGGCTGCTGCGGTGCACTCCCTGCCTTTTTAGGCAGTTCTAGACAAGATCTCTGAACGTGTCCCGCCTTCCCACAATTATAGCACATCACAGGAGCTGAGGTTTTGCCCAGGTTGGGGACAATATGTAGCGATGTGGCCCACTTGATTACAGTTGAAGCACTAGTTCCCACTAGGAACACTAGACCTTGTCTGACTGAGGCTAGCTTCGCTACTCCCAGCAAAACTCCACCGGCCCACAGAGGGAACACTGGACCTCGTCTTCTGCTTCTTCTCAGGGCTACCCAAATTACTCGCACTTGGAGGACCGGAGAAAGAGAACCGGGAGGTAAAAGAAGACTTACCCTTCCCCTTGGGACGACTCTCCAGGAACATCTGATGCTCTGCCTCAAAGTAGTAAGCCATCCCAACCATGTCCTCCACAATGTGGCACCTAAAGTCCATCACCTTCACCCGTAGCCCAGGGTTCAAGTCCGTCCAGAAACCTCTGCACCCGCTCCTCCTCAGACTCATAGGCAGGAGCAAAGTGTTTCAGTCAGGCTAACTCAGTCTCATACTCGAGCACCGACATCGTGCCCTGCACCAGACTTCGAAAATCTCGACGAAGCTACTCCTTCACATGAGCGGGAAAATACTTGTCAAAGAAGGCCACCTTGAAATCCTTCCACTAGATACTAATAGTGATGAGTCCGGGAACTTCAACTGCCTCACAGACTTCCACCACCTATCTGCCTCACCATCCAGCAGGTAGGTCACCAGCCGCATCCAATGCTCCTCTTGGCACGGCATGCTCTCCAGCATCTTCACCACCTTTTCCAACCCGGCCTCGCTCTCCTCAACATCGACCTTGCCCTTGAATGACGGTGGATGAAGCTTTGTGAACTGGTTCAGCCATGGGTTACCCGACGGTTCATTAACACTACTCTTGCTGAACGTGTGGGAAATCCCGTGTGCCAAACTCCTCAGTTCTGCACGAACGACCTTCCATCCGCCTACATCCTCTTGGGACTCGGTCTCCTCAATAGGGGCCTTGCCCTTACGACCACGAGGAGGCATCCTGCAGGAGAAAGGCAAAGTACCTGCACCATAGAGAAAGCAACAACCAGAAAACTATGGCGAGAAATCAGGTGCATACTCTACAATGCATGCAAAACCTATGGAGTCTCTAGACCGGACACCCTAGGTGTAGTACAACCTAGTGAACCTGGAGCTCTGATACCAGAAACTATCACGTCCCACATTTTCCACAATAATTTAAAACAAATTCAATTACAGGAAAATTAAAGTTAAACAGTAAATATCTAACTACCAAGAACCTTTGTGTGCGGCTAGCAGACTCTAGACTGTATGCACTATGCTAATTTTCTGCATACCTGCACCTACAAACCAAAACACGAGGAAAAATGTATGAGTGACAAAAGTCACCCAGTACGCACCCCACGAAAATAGTAGGAAAACAAAACTCTAATCAATTTCCTTTTAAATTCATTTCACAAACCATTTCTCAAAACCTCATAACTAGGCCCACACTGGCCAAATCTACAACTAGGGTTCTACAAGCCCAAAGCCACATGCAAAGGCCCTTAATGGCCAAAACCACACATAGTGAGTCGGGAAGCTTAGCGCCAAGCAACCTAACTCTGGCCACACGCAGTCTGCTGAGGAGCAACCACAACGTTCTGCACTGCCATGGTGACGGCCACCCTATGCAGGAGCGTTCACCGTCTCGCGATTCCCCTATCTCAGGAGAACCCTCAAAGGCCAACCCTTCCTTGGGAAGGCTGCCTTGTCTCTTAGGAGGCTACCAACTATGGGTCACGTGTCCCACCCGCACTGGCCACCACAGGGTATGCCTTCTTACGGCGTCCTCCACACACAGTGCTCAGGAGGGAGTATCATACCTCCACACCCGACGACACCTGAGCCTTAGTGCTCACAACGACAGTAGGAGTATCATACGTCCCCGTCATGCCACAAGACACCTCAACCAGCAGACCACAACCCTAGCCTCGAGACGATAGTCAAGGAGTCTCATACCTCCACGACCCGACGCTCCTCAGCCTTAGGTATCTCGGCCCTCGACCTCAACCAGGGAGTCGCGCCTGACCAACTGAGAATGTCGTCACATTCCCTGGTCTTGACGACACGGTCCCACACTGTCTCGGCTTGCACACAGAAAACCAAGAAAACATTTTCCAAACCAGGTCAACTATTTCCTTGAAATCCATTTCCAAAACCATTTTCATATCTTTTGAAAATTCTTCCAAAACTTCGACAAAGTGACGTGACAGGTGTCCCAGGGGACCATCGTTGACAGCACACAATCCCATCTCAATGGGACAAACATGACAATCCAGAAAGCCCTCGGAAAACACATTTTATAAACATATTTGGGCCCTGATTTGGCATGCCGAAAATCAGGTTCGGTATGCCAAAATCTATAGATTCGGTCGACCGAGGTGATTCGGCAAGTCGAATCGATCAGAAGGCCAAACTGACAAACTATATATCAAATGAAATCAGTATACTGAAATTCATTGATTCTGTTTGCCGTTTTCATTTCAGTATGTCGAATTCTGTGATCCCAGAAAACAGCCCAAAACCCTACAGTCTGAAATCGCCCCAACTGACACCTTCGATCAGACCCCCTAAACAAATACCAAAAATCATGCATAAAACATAAGATGTAGACTCTCGTGTCTACCCCAAATCTCAACAAACAAAACTAAAATCCATCTACTATGCATCAAGATATAAAATCGGAAAGGCAAAAGGGTCAAAACGACCCAAAATGCACCAACCATCATAAATGCCAATAAATTCTAGGAAAGTAAATTTACCTAGATTCCATGCAATCCTAGTATTTTCTACCATTTTCATGCTCTCTATTACATGAGGTGGAGATATGTACCTGAAGATGCGCTCCGGCGATTCTCCAGTCGACTCTGGCGAACTCTGGTGACCATGGCCTCACAACGACCTTAGGGACACTCCTCCCAAGCTCCACGTGCCACACGAACCATTGTAGCCTTTACGCTTCCCTCTCTCTCCCTCTCTCTCTCTTGGCGCGTAACAGGGGGAAGAAACAGGGGAGACGAGTGGAAGAAGAAGGGGGAAGGAGAAGGGGTGGAGAAGGAGAATGGGGAGGAAGGGAAAGAAGGGTGGGGAAGGGAGAAGTGCGCGTCAGGGAGGAGAAGGAAAGAAGAAGAAAGGAGAAGAAGACAGCGATGGGCGGAGGAGGAGTGGGGTGCGACTTATAACGGTTGCGCCCGCAGTAGTTGGGAATGTGCTCACCTGCACATCTCAGCCTCTGGCACACCGCACGAGCAACCAACCACTCCTCTCAACCACCAGCCACAACCAACAGCCCACCAACGCGGGCCCCATGCGGACCCCACACCTGGGCCCCACACACACAGTGCCATAATGCACAGTGCCAAACCACGCACAGGGACACGTAAGAAGAATCCGGCCCACGAGGCCCAAGCCCAAAAGCACAAAACCACACAATGGCCCTCGGAACAGTAACACCCGTCCAGGAATAAAATTCATAAAATGTAAATAATTACAAAAATGAATTTTACGGGTGTTACAGTTACTTTTAAAATAGGAAATTGTTGAAATTGTACATATAAATAAGGAGAAAATACTCTTCTTTAATTAATTATTACATAGAATATCACATGGAACAATAAAGTATCATTGCCTAACAAGTGTAATAAGATAATCTCAATCACATAGCCTAATTAATGAGAATTTTTAGAAAATTCTGAAAAAATAAAATAGAAAGAAAACACTTTTTTAATAATGGTTTCACAAGATTGGCATTGTGATATTTAAAATGGAAGAAATTCCATAAACATTAATTCCAACAAACTTCGTTTTAAATGCAACAACTTCATAAGAATCTTGGAAAAAAAAATGAGCTTTTGATAAAATTGAACAACATAAATGCTATCCATCCTTTGATATAGAATATCAATAAATATGAACCACAGATATGCCATTTTTGTATCTCTCAAGGCATCAACTGATGAGAATGATTTGGGGATATAGTGATGCAACGATAAACGTACTCAAGAGTGTTGCTGAACTAGTTTTTAATTGCATTTGTTTGCAATCGAAGTTGTCGTCATGCAAGCCACTTGCAATAGGAGAGGAAGAGAGGAAAAACCACAACAGTGATATTTTTTAACATCATTTAGGAAACATTGTAAAGGAAAAATGAGAGAGAGAGGGAGGGAGAGATGAAGAGAAATTGTGGGATTGAGATCGAGAGAGAGAGAGAGAATTTATGTAAGATAATTAGATTATTACTGGTGCGAAATCCATGTGTTGCGTAGGAAAATGAAAAAAAGGAAGCAAAAATTAATAATTTTTAAAAATAAATTTGAAAATCTTACTATTATAGTATTGATTGATTGAACTCAGCATTCATTTGGCTCTAGTGTTAAGGTGATTCATGTTGTTCACCACAGATGTCGTGGTGTGACTTTCTCGGTTAATCACTCGGGTGTCTTTAAGTTGATCACCAAGGTCATAGTGTGTGTTCAGATTTACTTCTCTTTTGCTTAATCTTCAAGTCGATTGTCTAGGACAGTCTAACCTTGAACTAGGTCAAGCAATCGATCCCACTTCGATAGTTAATTGGTAAATTGACTATTGAAGTACAATTGAGTAGTCAGTTAGCCCGAAAGGCGCATGGTGATCGAACGATAGTTGATTGATCGGTAGATGCTTGGCGATTAAATGATCAGTAGTGCTGCAAGTGGTGTTGTCATTGATGAAGGGGTCAAGCAACCAATCTGGTAGATGGACTTTGGTAGTTGATTCCACATCAAGATTCCCTCACTTTGGTAGTTGATCGATAGATTGACTACTGAAATAGATCGAATGATAGTCAAGCGATCCGATAGGTACTTAGCAATCGAACGATTTGGTAGTGTTGCGAGTAGCGTCGCTATCGATGGAGGGGTTGAGTGATCAATCTACATCAAAATTCTCTTACTTCAATAGTTGATAGATAGATTGACTGCTAAAGTAGATCGAACGATAGTCAATCCGCCTGACCGACACGTGGTGATCGAACAATCTAGTAGCATTGCAAGTTATGTTGCTATCAATAAAGGTTTGTTGGCCCAACAAGTGCGTGGGGATCGAACATTATCAGTCGACTCGATAGGCGTGTGGTGATCGAACGATCTAGTAGTGTTGTAAGCGACGTCACCATAGGCGAAGGAGTTGAGCAACAGATTCTACATTAGGATTCCTCCACCTTAGTAGTTAATCGGTAGATCTATTGTTGAAGTAAACAATCTAGTATTTGGTTGGCCTAGCAGACACATAACAATTGAATCATACTCGGTCGACTTGATAGGCGCATGGCAATCAAATGATTCAAAGGTGCTACAAGTGGCAGTGAAAGATGAGGTTAGGTGCTTGGCAATCAAAAGAAAGGAAGAAAGGAAACCACAGTATGAAACCAAAGCACGTGACCATCCATGTCTACATGACTCGTGTAAACCGAGATCCGTCACCAAAATACGCCAAAGAACCACCACAGCTTAGAGCAAACCTTCAAAACTTCCACTATAGCTGGTACAACACCACAACCATACAACACCAAGAATGCCAGAAGCTCACTAATCTAGGCATAGCATGCTGCCAGAGTTGCATTTCACACTAAACATAGGGGACTCAGTGTCTAACGATGCAGAATTTCATTTAAATATCTAGTCAAAATGTCACTTTCAAAACTGGATCGTTACATCCTAACCCCCTTAAAGGAATTTCGCCTTCGAAAATCTTTAGGTGAAACACCAAGAGCACTAAATTAAGACGTCAAATCCATGACCCCAACCAACCAACACAACAATCCTACCCAAAACTCACAACCTGTAGGAGCAATTTATGCTTCACAAGGCCATTTCATCCCACTTAGGTCTAGAGCGATACTAGGGACTAAGCTCTCCTTGAGTCCAAACATCACCAAAATCCTGGGTAAAGTCCATTTCGGACACAAAATCTCCACCCAAAGATTCCAAAACAGTGTCTTCCAAAGTCATAGAGCCTCTTGAGTACCTCTAGAGACTCACAAAACATAGAATTAACCAGGTGTAGTCAGTTTCCACCAGCATCCACTGCACTACTTTAATGCTCAACCTGGTTAGCAACCACTAAACTTTACACTACATGTTCAGTAACACCTCTCATTGTCCTATGAAACTCTCACTAATCCAAGATAAGAGAGAAATATGGCTACTGAGACACTACAAAGCTCTTCACGGATCTGGAGTGCACCAACAGACTAGCTAATCAAGCATTGTTTGTCTCCAGGAACTGCTTTCCAGATCGACACTCCACCAGATCCAGAGCATAACTTCTACTGTGGCTAGTACGATACTAGGGGTTTGATAGCTCCTCTTGTGATTTCCTCCAATTGACGAGAACCACAAACATCACATTACCTCACTGCAACAAGAACTTGTCTTAACCCAAAAGGATATTGATGGAGGTCATCATAACTCACTGTTGTGGTAGTTTTGCAAGTCTAGATGTAAAACCATTAGAACACACTTAAACCACTTATTAAGCGTGAAGCTCACATCAAACCTTCAACAATCTAGAGTCTAGGGCCACAAGAGTCACTGTTTCCAATAAAATAACCTACCAATGGTAAGGACCACTCAAGAGTCAAGCTCAATTAGATCTCCAAACCAAAGAACCTTCCGAGAAGAGCGTTCGAACCAACTCAAGTTGTTCCTCTTCCCTAGCGAACCTCTCCATGGTGTCACTATCCCAGAGATGCTCTACTAAATCCTGCAGAACAGTTCACCAGGGCCAAGCAATAACTAATCAGTGGAAAACATGTGGGATCACACCTAATAGCTCGACCTACGGTGCCATCAAACGAGCTGGATAGCCAACTTCACTTGGCTTACCCCATCTTCGCCACAGAAATCCTAAACCCAAAAGAAAATGAAGGAGATCTCCCTAGATTGAACATTACCACACCATTCGACCCACCAGCAAACAAGAAAACAACTAGATGTCTCCAATAGAACACCCCAAGGAAAACGCTAGAGAAATAAATCTCCACTGCTCGAACGACACCAAGTCATTTGAACCACAACCAACCAAGCTAAACTAGGTATCCAAACAAGATACCCCAAATAACACACAATAAGCGACACACTAGGCTATGCCACTCCTTGGCCAAGCCCTCAAACAAAAATACGTGACATGATAGCACGACACCAATGTAGGACTCCATGTGCACCACCTCCTAGATAGCCTTGCCCTCAAATAGAGTATCTAGAAGAAACAACACAAACCTAGAGACTCATTAGAGCCACCAAAAACAACAACACATGTCTCGAGACCCACTGAGTCGTTCAGAAACAACACAACCATTAGGGGACCCATTGAGTCACCTAGAACAACAACGTACGTCTGAGGACCTACTGAATCATCCAGAAACAACAACAACCACACATCTAGGAAGCCTCACACTTCACCCAGATGCGACAACAAAAGGATGGAGCTGCAGACATCCTCCCACATCGACACCAACAACTTAAGACAAACAACAAACTACGACCAAGAACAACCAACAACCAACAAACACCAGCAAGGACGAAGAACAAACAATCAAAGCAAATAATAAATAACAAACAACAACACAGCAACAATCATGGAAGGTATACCTAAAGCAGACAACTACTACACACGACCCTCCACAACAAAGCACCAAACAGTCCAGCATTGAGTGATGGCTAATCCCCTTAAAAGGAAACATGTCCTTTAGTCAACAAATGTGGGGTGCCTAACCCCCTTAAAGGAAACAAGGCACCTCTCCTGCAACGTCCTGCCTTCTCTCAGTCATAGCATGTCGAGTAGACCCGTACTTACAGTAGACGCGCGCAACCTCTAAGCAACACAACTCACCTAGCCTCACACACCGCAATGTCTTCTACCCTACATGTTAGCACAAAGCCTGTCACGCCCCAATTTTTCCACAATAATTTAAACAAATTAAATTACAGGAAAACTAAAGCTAAACAGTAAAATATCTAACCACCAGGAACCTGTGTGTGCGGCTAGCAGACTCCAGACTATATGCACTACGCTAAACCAATCCCATGTCTGCACCTGCGAACAAAACCACAAGGAAAACACATGAGTGACCAAAGTCACCCAGTACGCACCCCACGAAAACCGCAGAAAACAAAATCATAATCAATTTTTCTTTTAAATTCCTTTTGCAAACTCTTTTCTCAAAACCTCAAAAACCAGGCCCACACTGGCCAAAACCACAAATCAGGGCTCCACTGGCCCAAAACCACAAGCAACGGCCCTCAA
>JAMKQA010013147.1:0-11034 GCA_024699735.1 Posidonia australis
GATTTATGGTTGGATTTTTAAGTGGATTTAGTTGGATTTTGTTTGATTAGGGTTCTTGTTAGGGTTTTAGGTGGATTTTAGCTGGATTAAGTGTTTTATTTGCTTTTCAGTGAAGTTTAATGGGTTTTAGTGTTTTATTGGGTCATGTGGGCTAGTGTGGGTCTGATTGGGACCTACGTGGACTAGGGTTTTGGTGGTCGCGACCAGAGCATCAACCGGAGGAGCTGCTGCCAAATGAGCTCAAAATTGGGGTGTCTACAGTATGCTTCCTCACGACGTCCTCCTCCCTATGCTCAGGAAGGAGTCTCATACCTCCACACCCGACAACACCCAAACCTTAGTGCTCACAGCGACAACAGAAGTATTATATCTCCCTATCATGCCACAAAACATCTCAACCCGTGGACCTCAACCTTGGCCCCGCGAGCGACAGTCTATTGGTCCTTAACGCAAACAGAAAGTACTGGAAGACTCTTTTCAAAATTATTTCCAAATCTATACTTTTCTCTCTTTCTAAAACTCGCCTTTTGGAAAACCTTTTCAAAACCATTAAATTTCCTTTAAAACTTAAGAAACATTGTGCCTAGTATTGGCAAGAAAACCAAAGGCCGAGAAACCACAAACAAAACACAGCCTTGACAACTCTCCTGTCAAGCCCAGGCAAAAACACCTTGGGAGCATCTGGGTTCATGAGCACTACACTCAACCCACGACCACAACTCAAGAAAACATCCACAAAAACATCCTCTGAGTGTCAAACTCACCCAGAAGATGCCACAACAAAGCAAATACAACTAGAACTATAAGCTCGGCACCAAGTGTAAGACACTTACTGACTCGTGTCTCTCGAGAGCACAACTAGATCGACTGAAACACCCGTAATAGTGTCATTGAATACTCCACTCAGTGTACAATACACAAAACCACACAAACTCTAGAAATAGGGATGCTATCATTATCCCTAAAGTTCAGTTTAAACCATCTGGGAAAAGAACCTATTATTTCTAAATCATTTCATCTTTTATTCTACCCATACCAGAGGTGGAATCTTGTTAATTCATTTTAGGCAAATCCTAGATCATTATAATGATTATCCTAATTTATGCCATTATATTTATCCCCCCTAAGATTTATATATATATATATATATATATAAATCAAGACATAAAACAACTTAATACATGATCAGGGCTTGGATCAACAGACTAAAGTGGAACAGTCGACCTGACTTGGGCTCCGGGCACTAGATCGATAGACCGAAAAATCACTCGATTGACCAAAAACCCCTGATTCGGTAAATCAGAAATGTTCAGTCGATCGAATCAGGAATTCTATCAACACCTAAGACTTCCAAAACGACAGACCAAACGAATTCGATTGACCAAACCAAGGGTCAAGGAGACAATCTACAACAAAAATGACATACCGAAATAATTCAACATTTCAAACCAAGTGACTGTAGTGAACCCCAAAATGGGACCCAAAGCCTAATCTTACAAACCACCAATTCAAACCATGCAAACAATATATCAAAATGGAGATCTTGACGATATCTTCCAAACCAGACAAGCAATACCGAGATCCATCAAGTAGATCTCAATAAATCAACAGAAAACACAAAAGGGGTACTATTCACCCCAAATCATAAATATGGTCATAAATGGTCCACAAATGCACAATAAATTCTAATAAAGTTACTACAATTACTTGCACACTAACATGCACCTATGGTACAAATTTGGAACTAAAACAAAATCTACGAGGTGTGTACCTTCACTGAAGACGCAGTGGTGTGAGACGGACGACGTCGCTCCTCCTCCAACCACGAGCTGCTCCCCTCCTCCACACGATGATGGTGGCATGGCAGTGGCTGCATTGTCATCCTCCTGACCATCTCCCTCTCTTTCTTGCAGCCCTCTCTCCCTCCTACCTCCCCTCTCCCTTTTCTCTCCCTCTCCCACGCACAGGAGAAGAAGAAGAAGAAGAAGAGGAAGGGGTGGGGCCCAGGGGAAGAAGGAGGAAGAAAGAAAGAAAGAAAGAAAGAAAGAAAGAAAGAAGGAAAGGTAAGAGAAAGAAGGGAAGGAAAGAAAGGAAGCCACAAGCACGAAACCAGACCACATGACCTTCGACGTCCATGTGACTCGTGCCAACCGAGATCTGCCACTAGAGCATAAGACAAACCCTCAAAAATCCTACGAGGGTCGGCACAACATTTGAACCACACCACAGCAAAAAGGCTAGCAACACACAATCTAGGCATCAGACATTACTGAGAACATGTCCCACATGTCCAACACACCTGAATTTCACCTTAATTATCTTGACAAAGCACCACTTTTAAAA
The DNA here is from genome assembly GCA_024699735.1 of Posidonia australis. NCBI lineage: Eukaryota > Viridiplantae > Streptophyta > Magnoliopsida > Alismatales > Posidoniaceae > Posidonia > Posidonia australis. The sequence goes on from JAMKQA010013147.1 coordinate 2,344, forward strand.
CTAGGTCGTTACACTAATAGAGAATTATAATTTTTATGATTTGTGGGCAACTATATGATCATCTGATTTATACTTATTTCTCTTGCTTAACAAAGGTTTAAAAAAGTCATTTAGCATGATACTATCGACCTTATATGTTATTTAGTCTAACTTGCAGCATTGTCCGAGGAGTAGTCCAAAGCAATCAAGAAAGATCACAAATAAATCAACTACGATGGCGTAGTTGATTAGGGAGAATGGAATGCACACCTCACCTCCTAGATTCGAATCTTGCAAATTTCAAAGGGAAAAAATGTTTAAGAGGGAATAATTCAAAAAAAAGAAAACAAATAGCATATTCCCTTCTATACAATAGATAAAAAACTAATTTTGTAATTCAAAGCTTGATACTATATGCTGTTGGAACAAAAGATTTACTCACACACTCACATACTAACTGTGGTGTGTGTCTTATATTTATAGATGAAGTTCTAGTACTTATACATGTATTGTAACCAATGATATACAACGTATGCTCTTGTACTATACATGTCATGTCCCACAAAGCGCGACAAATAAGTATCAGTTCTACCAAATCATAATTAATTAAGAAAAACTAATTACTAACAAAAAGAAAACTATCTTTAACCACCTAGAACCTGTGTACGGCTAGTGGCTCCAATCTATGTGCACCAGAATTAAACAGCACTTCTAATCAACACTTGAAAACAAACATCAAAAGAAACGCGTGAGTGACCTCAAGTCATCTAGTATGCGTTCACTAAAAAAAAAAGCTGAAACCATGAGTAAACAAAAAATCTCAATTGTTAAAATTTGAACAGTAATTGAACTATTTATTTAGAAAATTCTCCAGGCAGTTTCTTTCAAATCGTTCTTTTCTCAAACTTATTTTCTTTTTGAAATTTTATGCAACTTAGAAACCATTTTTATGCATTCTAGAGTAATAAATCCATAAGTAGATTCCAACCCAAATACATGGCCAAGCCAAACTCAAATCATAATTCAAACATAGCTGGAAACTAGTCTAAATCACAATTCTTATCTCAGTTAGAATCTGGCTAAAACCATAAGACAAATCTCAAGTCAATTCTATCTTAAAACCGAACACACAGCTCAAGTGAAAACTAGTAGTGCCGTCTTGGCCAAAGGTGACCCAACCACAAGCAATCAGTGAGGTACCAACCCCAACCTTACTGCACCGCCCTAGTGAACCACCTCAAGCTGGAGGTATGATCACCTCGACCAACAGGCCTCACTTTTTCACATTTATTTTCTCATATGCATAGGGATGCATTCTTAAATGCCCCAATTGGTATCTAAACACCCAGGTATTCATTCCTAGGCCTAGCCAACATCAACTCGCAAGGTAACCTGGTCTCTTTCACCTGAGCCCCAAATGTCGACAACCACGCCCTCGAACTAGTGACTAATCTCATTAGAGCCTCATACCCCTATCAGTCACTACCCTACAGCTTCGTGGATTAAGAAAAACACAGAAATCTTTACTTAAACATGCAATTATCTTTTCAAACCACTTTGAAACATTTTCCATTATAGGAATTCTTTTCCGAGAAATCATTATCTAAAGCATGAGGATTTCCACTTAAAACCAACTTATTAAACCATTATCATTAAGCCATTAATATTAAATTTTAAAACTCATAAATCAATGGCCCAAGGTCCTAATTCGGCAAACCGAACCAGGGTTGGTAGGTCAAAATTTCCTTTTTGGCATACCAAATTCAATCAATATGTCGAACTAAGAGACTGTTAAAAAAACAGTCATCTGGCCTACAACCGAAGTCGCCAGAATGGGAGCCTTGGATAGACTAGTGCTCCACAAATCCTGTAAAAATACTAAAACCAAAGCACTCCAAGTCTACCACCATTTGGGATAAATTTCATTAAAATTCATTAGGCATGGACTAAGATATCAAAATTAAAAGCCGATGAAATCATTCAAAATCATTGTACACATCTTTGAAATTTCTCACAAAAATCCACCAAAAATCACTAATAAAATTGTAGAAAATTCATGAATCAATCAAAGTACTTAAATCTAAGCTTTACTAATCATTTTCATGGTTTTAAACAAATTTTGCATCATTTATCAAAGATTTGACTTAAATGGAGAAAAGAGGATCAGAGGGGACGCGTACATTGAGCAGATTTCTAGTGATCCCTTACCATCCTTGGCAAGCTCTCCTCCTCCTTCGGCACCCTTTGGGCTCACACGGCCTCTAGCAAGCTCTCCTCCCTCGGTGGCCATCGTTCCCATCTCTCATGGCCCTCAATCGTCTCCCTCTTTCCTCTTTCTTATTTCTCTCTCTGGATTTCTCTCTTGCTGCTGCCGCGACGCCATTCCTCTCCTCCCCTCTTATTGCCCTTGATTGATTATCGCCGCTCACTAGCCGTCGAAGATCTTGGTGAATCAACTATTCGACATGGCATAAAGCTACTAAGGTCACGTAATGTACACAGTGAATGGTGGTGGGTATTGTGCAGCACTGTACTGAGTTGACCCATCTTCCAAACTGGCCCCCCACACACACATGGGTTACAAAATGCCATGATACCACATAGTGAGGAAATTTTTAGAGTTAAATATTGATATAAAAGAGGGATTACCACATAGATCAATATTAATCTATGAAGCCAAAACATGATCGAGCCAAACTAGGCACACATGTTACATTCTACCTCCATTAAAAAGAATTTTGTCCTCGAAATTCACCTCTAATGTAACAAGTAGGGGTACTGCCTCTAAACATTCTCCTCACGCTCCTAGGTAGCCTCCTCAAAGTCATGGTGCTTCCACTGAACCAATACAAGGAGAATGGTTTTGCTCTTGATAAATTGTTCCTTCCGGTCCAAGATCTACACAGCATCCTCCATAACTGATAAGTCCTCTTGTAGCTCCTCTAGTAACACTAGTATCACCTGGGACACGTTTGTAAGCACTTTCTCAACATGGACATGTGGAAGATGCTATGCACGCTCGAAAGCTTTGAAGGCAAATTTAGCTTGTATGCCACTTCACCAACTTTTCTGGTAATTTGGTATGAGCCAATGTAGCGAGGGCTTAGCTTGCCTTGTTTCCTAAATGTAACACCCGTAAAATTCATTTTTGTAATTATTTACATTTTATGAATTTTATTCCTAGATGGGTGTTACTGTTCCGAGGCCTGTTGTGTGGTTTTGTGATTTTGGGCTTGGGCCTCGTGGGCCGGCTTCTATCTGCGTGTCCCTGTGCGTGGTTTGGCATTGTGCATTGTGGCACTATGCGTGTGGGGCCCAGGTGTGGGGTCCACATGGGGCCTGCATTCGTGGGCTGTTGGTTGTGGCTGGTGGTTGGGCGGAGTGGTTGTTTGCTCGTACGGTGTGCTGGTGGCTGAGATGTGCAAGTGAGCACGTTCCTAGCTACTACGAGCACATGCTTTATAAGCCGCACCACACTCCTCTACTGCCCATCGCTGTCTTCTCCTTCTTTCTTCTTCTTTCCTTCTCCTCCCCGGCGCGCACTTCTCCATCCCCACCCTTTTTCCCTTCCTCCCCACTCCTTCTCTGCCCTTTCTCCTTCCCCCTTCTCCTTCCACTCATCTCCCCTGTTTTCTCCCCCTGTTACGTGCCAAGAGAGAGAGAGAGGCAAAAAAGCTGTGGTGGTTCGTGAGGCGTGTGGAGCTTGGGAGGAGTGTCCTTGAGGTCATGGTTGTTGGAGTTCGCTGGATTCGTCGGGGGTCGGTCGAAGATCGCTGGAGGCGTTTCTTAGGTACGCATCTCCACCTCATGTAATAGAGAGCATGAAATTGCTAGAAAATGCTAGGATCGCATGGAATCTAGGTAAATTTACTTTCCTAGAATTTATTGTGATTTATTGTGTATTTATGGTGGATTTATGGGCATTTATGTCAATGGTTGCGTTTTAGGTCGTTTTGACCCTTTTGCTTTTTCGATTTTATATCTTGATGCATAGTAAATGGATTTTAGTTTTGTTTGTTGGGATTTGGAGTAGACTCGAGGGTCTACATCTTATGTTTTATGCAAGATTTTTGGTACTTGTTTAGGAGGTCCGATTAGAGGTCCTAGTTGGGCCGATCTCGGACAATAAGGTTTGGGTCGTTTTATGGTTTCGCAGGATTCGACATACCGAAATGGAAATGGCATACCGAATCAATGGATTCCGGTATACCGATTCTATTCGGTATACCGTTTTTCTCTCACTTTAGGTCCTCTAGTCGAAATTTAGTGGTCCGATTTAGGGCGGTATACCGAATTTGGCATGAGTGTTGACTGTTAACCTGATTCGGTCGACCGATCCAGATCGGCCTACCGAACCAGGGGTATTCGACATACCGAACCTATTTTCAGCATGCCGAATCTGGGTCCAAATATGCTTATAAAATGTGTTCTCCGAAGATTTTCTGGATTGCCATGTTTTGTCCCTATAAGATGGGATTGTGGGCCGTCAGTAGTGGTCCCCTGGGACACCTAACACATCGCTTTGCCGAGGTTTTGGAAGAATTTTCCAAAGATATGAAAATGGTTTGGAAAATGGATTTCAAGGAAATAGCTGGCCTATTTTAGAAAGTGTTTTCCTGGTTTTCTATGTGTAAGCCGAGACAGTGTGGGACCGTGTCGTCGGGACCAGGGAATGTGATGACATTCTCGAGTAGTCGGGCGCGACTCCCTGGCTGAGGTCGGGGGCCAAGATACCTGAGGTTGAAGGGCGTCGGGTCCTGGAGGTATGAGACTCCTTGACTGTCGTCTCAAGGCTAGGGGTGTGGTCCGTGGGTTGAGGTATCTTGTGGCATGATGGGGAGGTATGATACTCCTGCTGTCACTGTGAGCACTGAGGCTTCGGTGCTGTCGGACGTGGAGGTATGATATTGTGACATCTGGGCCTGATTATCCATTTCTATTGGTAAATCATGTAATTAATTGTAATCTTGCTTAAATGGTTTATTAATGGATAATCTGTTGTTTCTTGGATGTGTGAGCTTGTGGTTGGCTTTCTGTGCACTTGCTTGCGATTTGGGACTAATGTGGAGTCCAGTTTTAGGATGCACAGTCGTTTCGGTTTGCATGCCTGTCTTTTCTTCCTTTCTTTTCCTTCTTTTTCTCCTTTCTTTTCCCTTTCCTCTCACGAGCCCGCACCATTTTTCCATCTCCTTCTTTCCCTTCCCCAACCCTTGCCACCAATGACGCCAGCTTGTGCCTCGCCGTCCCTTCCGACGCGATGGGCGGTCAGCGCAACGAGGGTGGGAAAGAGGATAAAGGGAGGCTACAACGTGCGAAGAGAGGAGGAGGTGACTGAGAGAGGATAAGAGAAAGAGGAACGACGTGCAACCAAGGAGGTGGTGTGAGCCGCTTGTGTGTCCGTCGGCAGAGGAGGCTTTGCGGGGGTGCGAGGAGGTTTGCCAGAGTGCGGGAGGGTCGCCGGAGGGTTGAGCTAGGCACGCGACTCCTTTCCCTACCTCCGTCCAGTGTTTCATTAACGATGGGTTAATTGCATGTAAATTGAGATAAATGCATGAAAATTGTGGTACAATCATGAAATGAATGGTAATGGGTTATATAGCATGAGAATATAGATATCATGTGGTTATGATTGATATTTGTAGGGAAAATGTAATTTTGGGGGTTGAAGGCTATAGTAGCCGTTCTTGACCCTCTTCCACTTATGATTTTTGTATGAACTGTGTGGTGGATGAAATCATGAATGATTTGAGGGGTTTTGAAGTAGACTCAAGGATCTACACCCTATGATTTTATGGAAATTTTTGATGTATGTATGGGGGGTCCGATCGGGACTCCCACTTGGGGCGAATTCCACCGCCCGAAACAGGGGTGTGCCCTGTCTACGGGGAATACGGTATGCCGAATTTATTCAGTATGCCAAAATCCTAGCAGATTTAGCTAGATACCTGATATCGGCAGACCGAAAACACCCAGTTGACCGATTCAGGGGTTTTCAGTATACCAAAAATATTCGATATACTAAACCAGGGATCTTCAGTATACCGATCTGGAGATTCGGTATGCCGTTTTTGCCCTGAACCTGGTATGCATAAATTGTGAATTTAAATGATGGATAATGGTTTTAATGGTATGTTGGGTATGTGTTAATGATGTTTTCCCCGTGTAATAACATGGAGGAATGTGGAACCCAAATAAATAGATTTGGGCGTGATTTTGGGTTTTAATCCCATAAATGAATGAAAAGGATGTTTTTGTGTGGTTTTGAGCATGAGACCCAATTTATGATTTTAAGCATGATTTTCATGGCTTGAGTTGGGACCCTAGTGGAGGGCCAAGTGTTGCAAAGAGATAGAGTCCTGCAACAAAAAGAATGAAATGGAAAATGGTTTGAAAAGAAAGTTTAAAGAGTTTTGAAATGGAACACTAATAATGTGGTTGCCAAGCTTGAGACGGTGTAGGCTGAGCCTGGGTCGTTGTACCTAGTTGTTCAGGTCACCGAGCTCGTGACGGTGTAGGCTGAGCCTAGGTTTTTGAGCCTGGTTGTTCGGGTCACCGACGGTGTAGGCTGAGCCTGGGTCATTAGATCTAGTGGTTCGGGTCATCGATGGGGCGTCATACAGAGACATATCCCCGTGCACATATGAAAATGAAATTGAGGCCAGTTGGCTGGGGCAGTGACATCCCGCACTGGGAATTTCATCGCGGTAGTACAAGAAGGTAGGGAAAGGATGTCCTCACCTACTACTTGTGTGCCTGGTTACCCCTGATCATGGTAACAACAATAAAGAAAGTGGAAATGAATAAAGAAAAGAAATGTGGTTTGGTCAGGATTGGTCTTATGAAATAGTCCTAAAATCCTGAAATAAAATGATGATGGTGTTTCTACCAGTTGCCAGCCTGTATTTATGATTTGGTTTTGAGCCCGTAAGGCATTGTGTTTTAGGCTGGATCTGACCAGAAATGTGAATTTGAAAAGTGTGATTTTGGGAAAAAAATCCCAAGTATTGAAAAAGATATGTTTTGGAAAATAAATTCCAAGGGTTTTAAAAGGAAAATGCAAAGGTGTGGTTTTGAAAGAGAATGTGGTTTTGGAATGAGTTCCAAATGTTTTGAGAAAAGAAAAGAAACATGCCTTTTGAAAAAAAGCATGGAATCAGGATTGAATTCCCAAATGATTTCCAATAAAAGGGAAGAGGATTTTCAAAATAAAACCAACTTTTGAAAAACAAAAGAAATGTGTTTTTACGGTTATGCTGAGATTTTGTAGTTTGTATGTTTGGGGCGCGTACTGGGTGACTTAGATGTCGCTCACACGTGCTTATTTGGTTTTTAGGTGCAGACCGCGTGCAGCCGAGTTCTGGTGTAGGAGTTGGAGCTTCTAGCCACACATTGTGATCCTGAAGGTGAGCTTTAGTTACAGTTATTTAATGTTTCTGTAATTAGTGTAATTATGCTTGATACTGTGTTCTGGTAAAGTGTCCAGGATCGAGGCGTTACAGATACTCCCTCCTGAGCACCGTGTGTGGAGGACGCCGTGAGGAGATGTACCCTATGGTGGCCAGTGCGGGTGGGACACGTGCCCCGTAGCTGATAGCGTCCTGAGAGACAGGATAGCCTTCCCAGGGAGGGGTTGACTTTTGAGGGTTCTCCTGAGAGAGGGGAATCGTAGGACGGTGAATGCTCCTACATAGGGTGGCCATCACCGTGGCAGTGCAGAACGCTGTGGTCGCTCCTCAGCGAACTGCGTGTGGCCAGAGTTTGGTTGCCTAGCGTCGGGCATCCTGACTCACTGTGTGTGGTTTTGGCCATTGAGGGCCTTTTCTTGTGGCTTTAGGGTAGTAGAGCCTCGGTTGTGGTTTTAGCCGGTGTGGGCTTGGTTTATGAGGTTTTGAGAAAATGGTTGCCAAATGAATTTAAAAGGAAAATCGATTATGATTTTGTTTGGTTGCCAGAGTTTGATTGCCTGGCGTCGAGCTTCCTGACTCACTGTGTGTGGTTTTGGCCATTGAGGGCCTTTGCTTGTGGCTTTGGGCTAGTAGAGCCCCGGTTTTGGTTTTGGCCAGTGTGGGCTTGGTTTATGAGGTTTTGAGAAAATGGTTGTGAAATGAATTTAAAAGGAAAATCGATTATGGTTTTGTTTTCCACGGTTTTCGTGGGATGCGTACTGCGTGACTTTTGTCACTCAAACATTTTTCCTCGTGTTTTGGTTTACAGGTGCAGGCATGCAGACCTTTAGCGTAGTGCATATAGTCTGGAGTCTCCTAGCCGCACGCATAGGTTCCTGGTAGTTAGATACTTACCGTTTAGCTTTAATTTTTCCATAATTTAATTTGTTTAAAATTATTGTGGAAAATGTGGGGCGTGACACCAAACCTCGCTACACCCTTGGATGGTGACATTTTTAGGAAAACGAAGTCTCCTACTTTGAATTCCAAGGGTCTTCGCTTCCTATTTGCATAGCTCTTTTGATAGCTTTGTGTAGCTAAGAATCTTTTCCGGATCAAATCTACCTTACCTTCATACTACTGCACAATCTCTAGACCCATAAGCTACCTCTTGCTTACCTTGCTCCAATAGGTTGGAGTCACTACAAGAAAAATTAGATATTGCGAGGACAAGCGGCGAGGACTTAGCGAGGACATGTCCTCGTAAAAATATAACGAGGCGATATAGCGGGGAGCTTGCGAGGAAATGTCCTCGCTTAAAGTTAGC
>JAMKQA010013148.1:0-16398 GCA_024699735.1 Posidonia australis
CTTGTCTTTGGTCTGTTTACATTATGCTTGTTTGTTTGTTCATATTTGCTTGTACATATTTGACTGAACATGCCTTTTTTCGCTTTTTTTACACTATTGCTATGCCACTGCACATGCACATGATCTGATTCATGCTTTGTTTGTTGATGCTTGCCTTTTATTCACTTACTTGGGCACAACACAAGCACATGCCATGTTTACAGCTTTTGTTTGATTTTTCGGGTGCCATAATTGTGTGTTTTTCCCTTCTTTTTTGAGTTTGCCATGATTAGGAGAGTAGATACTTGTTTGTCTCCCTGTCTGGTTAAAATAAAACACACAAATTCAGACGAACAATTAAATAAGGCGTAACTAGAGACAAATGCTCACAAATCCCTCTGGTTAAAACACACAAACTCAGTTGAACAATTGATAAGGACTAACTAGAGACGAATGCTCACAATCCCCTCTGGTTTAATAAAATGTAAGTAAAAGACACCAAAGCATATCGCATGTTTGATCATATAGGGCATGCATCTTCTCCTCTCGGTCTACCCATAGTTTGCGAAGGACGATCCTCACAGCCCGTTCTATAGCTTTGGCGTAGGGCGTGTTGTTAGTTTGTTCCCCCTTATCCGGGGTCATGTCGGTGCTAGTAGAGGGTACAACTCCTTGCTACTGCAGGAGACGAGACCACCAACGCACCACTCGTTCACTACCTACGCTTTGGCTAGGATTTAGAGCGAGGACCTTACTTTCTGACCAGAGTCAAAACCTAAACCCATGAGTGTGTCCCGTGTGGTCAACCTCGCATGGGACATGCACGGTGAGAGAGTGCACTTTAGGACATTCATCTGCATTGTGTGTCATGGCATGCAACCCTAATAACTTGCATTTGACTTTGTGTCATTGTCTAGGTTCGGATACCTGTTTTCTCAGGTACTTTGTTGCGAGGTCCTCAGCCAGGAGCTCAGGTGTCTCCGTCGCAGGCGGCTTCCCGTGGTTGTGTTCTCTTGTCTTTTCCGAGCTATTGGTCACTTGTCGACGGTAGTTCATCTTAGAGCTCGTGCATTTGTCCTCTTCTGCAGCTCCTTTATTTCACTTGCGAATAGCCATGGCCCTGCAGACCCGCAAGCCTCTGCTTGTTGTTCTGAAGGGGGTCCCACACTCGGGTCCTCCTTCTCTCACTTTGACTGCTTCTTCATCCCTCTGTGTTTACCGATTTGGGAATCAGGGAGGATCCTTATCTTCTTTTCCGGGACAACGGCAAACACTAGTCCGTTTAGGGCCCGTCACTGATTCAACTGCGATGACTACCACGCGGGTCTCAGAAGTTTTGCCATCTGCACCCTATTCCTCAGGCCCTCCTATTTCAGGAGTTCAAGGAGCTGTGGATTCATCTATTTTAGGGATTGTTCCTGTTCCGCTCGTGCCTTCTGACCTATCTTTTGGTGGGTCTTCGGCCACGCAGGCTCAGTGCTTGAGGGCTTTGGCCCGAGAGTTCGAGCGCATGGCCCTTTCTCTTGATCATGTTGAGAGTCCTCCTCCTTCGACCTCTGAGGTTCCAATGTAGACCACTATAATATTGCAGGCTCACCCCACTACTTTATCGCCCATACCATCGCCTCAGCATCCCACTACTCTGGCGATGGGGGCGTTATCTCTGCTTGCTGCACCACAATTGCATTATTCACAACATGCATCACAGTCACCTAGGAGTCAACCCATTGGTTGCGCGAGGGTACAACATTTCTCGAGTCCGTCACCCGGAGCTGTCCTAGTTCCACAGTTGTTGCACTCGCGCTCAACACCACACACAACATAGCATATCCAGAATTCACCTCAACATCAGGATCAGGTTCCAACATGTAGGTCGTCACCGCACACTAGGCGCACACCTCCCACTGTCAAGCCAGTGCATCTCGTCGCATCGGCTCTACAAGGACAGCAACCTAAGAAGAAACAAGGCCGTTGCATTGAAAGTGACTACACTCCACTAGGTAAGCCACTGAGCATTGTTTTTCCTCAGGTTGTGTCGCTTCTGAGACTCCCGGATCACGTCCCCTGCCGACTCCACTCCCTTAATGGTACGACGCAAGCGTATACTGCGATTATCATCGAGCCTTGGGGCATTCGACTGATAAATGCTTCACTTCGCGGGATGTCATACAGACTTTAATCGACTGTGGGACTATTATTGTTACCGCACGAGGCATATCACTTGCACCCATATCTTTATCATCACTAGCATCTAGTTCAGTGCGCATTACACATCCACATGTCACCGTTGAACCGACATGTCGTGATATGCCGGGTCAGCAAGGGCAGCAACAATGGCAAGGGCGGCCTCGCCATAAGGAAAGAGACCTCATCCCACTCGGAGAATCATTGAGCGACATCTTTCCTAAAGTTGCGCCATTTCTGCGGCTACCGGAGATTCGCCCGCCACCAAACCCGCTTCCTCAATGGTATAAGGCAAACTTGTTTTGTCGATACCATCGCGTACGTGGGCATTCGACAAACGGGTGTCACACTCTCCGGAATGCTGTCCAGAATTTGATTGACAATGAGAGCAATGTCGTCAACACATAGGAGGCAGCCCACACACACACACACTTGCACACACACTTGCACGCAGACGTGCACACCCTAGAATAGTCGACCTTACCGTGTCAGGGCCTGCAAGCTCTGAGGATACTGGAACCTCAAGGGTTTTCCCCTTTCTCCCCGTTTTTCCCAGGGAAACCATCGGGCTTCTTCTTTTTTCCCCTAGCTTGTACTCTCCTTGCTTCTTTTGGCAGCACATGTGTATGCCGCTCTTGTTCTTCTTCCCCATTTGCCTAGTTTGTCCTTCTTTCTTTTCTCAGTTCTGTTCGGCGCCACTCATATGCGTCACTCTTGTTCTTGTTCCTCTGTGGGGGGGCCCAACCTTAAAGTTTGCCTATTTGCCATGCACTGATCTAACCCAGCACGTGCAAATACCCTGGATCAAGTGGGAGACAGCCAACACAGCAGATATCAACTTAGACAAAGATGCAGTTCAAACAACATTAGCAGAATCAGCATTCACATTGATTGTTTCAGTTTCAATAATGGTTGTGATGGCTACAAATACACCTTGATTTCAATTTCCTGTGGCACTACAAGGAGTTATTGTAAACCTCAATGGCATCGGCAAAACATCAACGACAAGGATTGGAGTTGTATCCTTTTCCTGTGTTTCCTTTGTTTTCTTTCTGCACCATCATATATCAAAAAAAAGAAAAAATAGAAAAAGTACAAAAGATAAAAAATAGAAAAAGAAAAAGCATAAACAGCAGAAAAACATCTAGAACAATTAAAGGGTAGTTTGCTTGTCATTAACATTCTGCCCAATGATGAAAATTGGAAAAGCTTGCCAATGTTAGAGTGGATTATCCCTCCTCAGTTGTCACTACTTAGACAGCCAAGTTAGCAAGGGAGCCACCAAATATCAAAGCCAGACGAAGTGTCCAAACTCCACAAGGATCCTGCACCTCCAAGAGGGAGATAAAATGTTAGGGGTGACTGAGAGTGTGAGCCAAAAAAGAAAACATACATTTTTAAGGGCATAAAAGAATAGAGAAAACAGAAGGCGAAGACAGAAGTCAGCCTAAGAGTGAGAGGCGTGCATTGTAGCTCTACCCTTACCATACCTTGGAGAGGAGTTGGAGAACGAGCTCAGTCAAATCACACCTTTGAGGGACTGACCCACCCTCTTACAATAAAGGCCTCTGAAAAGATTGGGCGCTTATTGCCTCCAAGACAAGGTTAGAGTGAAGCCACACGTCAATGAGAAAAAAAAAGAGGCGATGATATCGAAAAGGAAAAAGCAGGTGCAGGACCTTAGAAAGTTTGGCATGGAGCCAGGTCCACCGCAATACCTCATAGAGAATCCGAGTGCCACCCTTACTCAACGAGAGCCACCGAACGACTTGCAAGTCTTTGTAGTGGCAACTGGGTCGAAGGGGTCATCCTCCTCTAACAGACATACAACTTTCCAGCCTAGCTGAGGGCAAACCAATAGCTAAACTAAACAAGCAAGCGACCCTGATAATGAACTCATTGAACAGGCAAGATAGCAAATGCAGACAACGATGCAACTAAAATCACAAGGCATGCATCAAACAAAATTCACTCTTGCATAAATAAATTGCTCACGAATCATAAAGCCCACAACGATAATAATAATCATCATAGCCTTGCTTGGATCAATCTTTTTGTTTGCAGGCTCTTTGCCAAGTGCTTTTACCTAGGGACATTCAAGCTCCTTAGTAGTCAAAGTACATATACAGTGAGAACACCAGTCAGTGTACGAGCTACATGAACTTGCAGAGTCAGGATTGTGACAACAATTCTTCCGCAACAGTTCAAGCGTGGTTGACATTGTTTATCGAAGGCCTGAGGACAACAAAGCTGAATACATGATACAATGAGTAATAGAGGATGGCCAACCTAGGATAGACTACAATTTCACATTACTTCTTGCCATCCGAGCATAGCTCAAGACAGTGGATGAATGTACATGACTCCAGTCAGTGAACAAAGGTGTTTTTGGCCTCAATCAAAATCAGTTGCAACCACTTCAGTGATTCAAAGTGCACCTACAGTTATAGCCTGATTCTCTAGGCTTTGTATCCTCTAGTGGTGCCCAAACTTCCTAGAGTAACCTGGCTCTGTGTCAGAGGCATCCATTTTTCTTTAGTACCTCTCGATTTGACTTCTGTTTCCAATGAGCATCATTCACCCTTACACTAGGGGCATGTCAGTGGCTTTCTAGCTGGGCTCACTTATTCTGCTATTTGGTTCATCAAGGGAAAAATAGTTATTCTGATCAGAATCTACATGTCAAATGATTAGCAGGGACAACAACATGACAGTGAACCCTACAATAATCTTGAATTTGAAAAAGACAATCAGAAAGATATTGTAACCATGCTAGCGACAGCCTCGAGATGATTTGACGCAAAAGGGCCAAGATACACGAGGGATCGGCAAAGTCACGACAAAAACAATAAAAATAAATATGCAAATGCAAGAGTCGCCACCTAGTCTATTAAAATGGAAGACGAGGAAAACCTTATAAAACATGCAAATCATGCAATGGAAAAGCAGGTCATAAACGAGAAAATGGGTAAGGATCCCTGTTACGCACGAGGAAGGCATTAGGCACCCTCGTGCGCCCGATAAATCGGTCTTCTATTGGTTTCTCATTTGCTTATGAAATGTCGGCTTTTCAGCCTTTTCTGCACACCTGAGGGCGATATGCCATGCCACGCTAATGTGTTGTGTCTAAAATATGGGTGCATGATGTGTAGGGTTGTGTCCTAATGCTTAGAAGTATCACTCGTATGTTGGGTCCAGCATCGATGCAAAGGTATTGCATGAATAAGATCAAAGATCTAATATTTTCGAGTGATTTTCATCCTTGCTTTGCTATATGCCAAATACAATCTAACATGCATGGAAATGGTTGAAAACAGAGTCATGCCTTCCTGATATGTTAAAGAATAAAACCAGGAAAAAACCAGAAGCGAATCGAAGTACAAATCATGCTAGAAAGCCAAACAAAACCTGCTGTGTGCTACTGAAAATAGGCTGCTGCGCCTGTTAGGTGTGCCAGACTAGTGCGTCCGTCTGGTGCGCCACCTAGGTGCTTCTATGTGGGCTAGAAAGATGTGCTGAAGGAAAATAGAAATCCATGCAGTGCCACATCACACAAGAATGCGTTCCATAAAATCATGCCAAGTAAAATCTTTTGCAAAACTTGGTAAATATGCCTTAAAAACGAAAGACATGCAAATGCAATGACCTGTGGACCTTGTGCTCAATGACTGGTAGCTTCACGCAAGATCACATGCTAAATGGAAGATGCAGGATTCAGCCATGCCACTGAATCATTGGCTGATGCATAAAGTTCTCCAAGTTGGAGTAAAATGCAACCAGCCCACCAGATTCTGACCAGGGACTGATTATCCGAAGAGATAAAACAACTAGGAAACAATCTCGTTTAAAGCCGAAAATATGCATGCAAAACCATGGAATATAAAAGAACAAGCAGTAAAAGAATCGAGCTCGAAATCATTCAGAAAACCATGCAAGCAGATATGCAGAAGTGAATATTTCACTTTTTGACCGGTCTGGTGCTTCTGCATGGGGCGCCAGAGTGGTGCGCTGGAGAAGTGCACCACTCTGGTACGCCATATAGGTGCTCTCCAGAAAATCTGGATCAGACTGCAATCTGATCCAGAACCCGACCCAGAATGAAGATGGGCGATTTATGCTAATGCAGGTTGATTCATGCGAGTGTTAAGAGCATGATGGGATGCATCTGATCAAAGCTATATTATTATTATTAGAACAAGATGACTAAATGGGTTCATGGCAAGAACACATGCAAAATGCAAAAGATTCAAACATGGAATGAGTAAACCCAATAAAACATGTTGTAACCATGATCATACCAAGAATATAATAAGGAAAAGATTGCTCATGCAAGCGATGTAGTGTAGTTTTTTACACTAGAAATAAATTAAACATGCTACAATCCAAGTGTAGATTTGTACGAAGAGCATCTTGCAAAAAGGATAAATAAATTCATCACAAAATCTTCATGTAGATATAGAAAAAAATCAGACCTTATATGGAGCTTCTATCATGCTATTCCATTGCAAAAGAACAAAAGATTAAATGAAAGATGAAGGGCCTACCTTGTCCGAGATGGATGTTCCTTCAAGAAAGAAAAGAAAAACCCAAGATAATAAGCTCCTTGATGCTTTGGAAGGGCTGAGAATACCTCTGGATGCCAGGAAAAACTTGTGTGCTCAAGTGGATGGTTGCAGAATTCTGGAGAAGGCTAGTGCAGCTATATGACTCTATCTTTCAAGATGATTCAACCCCCTCAAATGGTTGCTTATGGGGTCTATATATAGGGCTCCCTCATGGGTAACTCCTAGGACAACAAGGAGCCTCTTAGACGAAAAGCTTGGAAGATTACATGGCATATTCGTTGGTAGAGGTAACAACCATGGGAGGTGGAAAGCCAGTAGCCAGCAGCCTGAGAAATGGCTGGGCGCCTGGTATGTGTGTCGGGTATGTGCGCCTGGCATGTGCGCCTGGTATGTGCGTCGGGTTGGTGTGCTAAGTAGGTGTGCTAGTTAGGTGCTCTCCCCTACCTATCTGGATTTCTAATTGGGCTGCGGGCTTGCTATGGTTTTAGGATTGGTTCAAGGGTTAGCCACATCCCAAGCAACATCCGGAAAGCTCATCTATGAGTCACCTCAAAATTGAGGTGTCTACAGATGCCCCTCCCTGAGCAAGGTCGAGGGACGAAGGGAACCAAGACTGATGCTCAAGGTGGACAAGATACCCCCATTTTGAGGTTACAGAAGGATGGTGATTATTATAGGCAGTAAATCACTTATCCGGTGGATGCACCGAAAATCATGACTTGTTGCCAAATGCAATTGCAAATGCAAAATGCGTGCAACTGCTGATCTAAATTCTAGGGATGTGATGCCAATGCGAAAAACAAATGCAATAGCCGATCTGAAAGTCGATGCTGAAGGCCGATGCGAAGCTGATGCTAACAGAAAGCACAAGAATGGATGCTTGCAAGATGATGCGATGCTGATGCTGATGCTAGTGCTGAAATAACACGGCAAAAGATAAAGAAACCCTGCACACAAAGGAAACCACGGGCAGGTAAATGATAAGTTGTCGGACTCATTAGCCAGATTATGAGGTTATCAACCTAAGAGATGGGATATGACAAGCCAATCAAGTCTTGTCAACCCGACCGCCTGACAGCGTGACGGTTGTCAACCGAGTTGTTGGGGATACTAGCCTAAGGAAATCCGAGAAAGGGGCTAGGACCTTGACCATTTGGTCAAAAGGTCAAGCCACAGGATTTCCTGCCCAAGGAAATCCGAGAAACCAAGGACTTTGACAGCCTGGTCAAAGTCAACCAGCTGGATTCCACGCCTGCGAAAGTCCAGGAGAGGCAAAGGACATTTGACCTCCCTGTCAAAGCCAGTAAGTAGGAATTCGTGCCCGCAAAAATCCAAAAAAGGCCAAAGGACCTTGACCGCCTGGTCAAAGTCAACAAGCTGGATTTCGCACCCGCGAAAATCCAAAAGGGGCAAAGGACCTTGACCGCCTGGTCAAAGATCAGCAAACTGGATTTCGCGCCAGCGAAAATCCAAAAGGGGCACATGACCTTGACCGCCCAGTCAAGATCAGTAAGTTGGATTTCACGCCTGTGAAAATCCAAAAGGGGCAAACGACATTGACCGTCCGGTCAAAGTCAACAAGTTGGATTCCGCGCCCGAGAAAATCCAAAAAGGGCAAATGACATAGACCGCCCAGTTAAAGTCAGCAAGTTGGATTTCGCGCCCGCGAAAATCCAAAAGTGGCAAACGACATTGACCGGTCGGTCAAAGTCAAGAGGCTAGATTCCGCGCCTGCGAAAATCCAAAAGTGGCAAATGACGTTGACCGCCTAGTCAAAGTCAAGAAGCTTGATTCCGCGCCCACGAAAATCCAAGGGGGGCAAACGACATTGACCGCCTGGTCAAAGTCAAGAAGCTGGATTCCGCGCTCGTGAAAATCCAGAATGGGCAAACGACATTGACCGCCCGGTCAAAGTCAAGAAGCTGGATTCCGCGCCTGCGAAAATCCAAAAGGGGCAAATGACGTTGACTGCCCAATCAAAGTCAAGAAGTTGGATTCCGCGCCCGTGAAATTCCAAAAGGGGTAAAGGACCTTGACCGCTCGGTCATAGATCAGCAAGCTGGATTTCGCGCCTGCGAAAATCTAAAAGGGGCACATGACCTCGACTGCCCGATCAAAGATCATCAAACTGGATTTCGCACCCGTGAAAATCCAAAAGGGGCAAACGACATTGATCGCCCAGTCAAAGTCAACAAGCTGGATTCCGCGCCCATGAAAATCCAAAAGGGGCAAATGACATTGACCGCCCGGTCAAAGTCAGCTAGCTGGATTCCGCGCCCGCGAAAATCCAAAAAGGGCAAATGACAATGACCGCCCGGTCAAAGTCAACAAGTTGGATTCCACTCCCGCGAAAATCCAAAAGGGGCAAATGACAGTGACCGCCCAGTCAAAGTCAACAAGCTGGATTCTACACCCGCGAAAATCCAAGAGAAGGATATGACCTCGACCGCCTGGTCCAAGGTCGACTCTGACCGCCAGGCCAGAAGCCAAAGGAAAGGAAATGACCTCGATCGCCTGGCCGAAGGTCGACTTTGACCGTCCGGTAAGAAGCCAAGGAAAAGGATTTCGCGCCTACGAAAATCAAGGTAGAGGAAAGGACCTTGACTGCCCGGTCAAAGGTCAAACAAAAGGATTTCGTGCCCACAAAAATCCCAAGAAAGTAAGGGAAAAGGACCTTGACCGCCTGGTCAAAGGTCAAACAAGAGGATTTCGCGCCAGCAAAAATCCAAGGAAAGCAAAGGAAAAGGACATTGACCACCCGGTCAAAGGTCAAACAAGAGGATTTCACGCCAGCGAAAACCCCAAGAAAGCGAAGGAAAAGGACCTTGACCGCCCAATCAAAGGTCAAACAAGAGGATTTCACGCTCACGAAAACCCAAGAAAAGCAAAGAAAAGGACCTTGACCGCCCGGTCAAAGGTCAAACAAGAGGATTTCGCGCCAGCGAAAATCCAAGGAAAGAAAAGGAAAAGGACCTCGACCGCCCGGACAAAGAACCTGGAAAAATAAAAGTGATAATCCCTGGATTGTCCCCTAGGAAGGAAACCATCTCAGTTGCAATCTGGAGGGCAGAACTGCTTGTTGCTAGCTCTGTGGCACGGATGCTGGTGTTCTTGCTAAGATGCATATGCAATATCCTCCTTGCTGAAGTGCTGGCTTTGCTGCGGGTTTCGCAAAAAGTTGGGGCTTATCCGCAACTAGGCATATCTGATTTCTGTATAGCTGCTGTGATATTTGATATTTTGTTGGGTGCTTGCAAGCTTCTGCTCAAATGTGATATGTCGCGCCCTTATGGTATAAAGGGGGTTTTCTACAAGTTTCCCAATCTTAGGGGGTTTATGCAAATTTCCCATGTAGTGAACTTGAAGACTTGTGCATTCATTTTCTTGGTATTGTCCTTTGCAGACTGCAGAGTGCGGAGGACAACAATGCAATTCCTGCAGTCATTCTGTGCTTTAGACTTTGGAAATTAAGATATATGCACTGCTCGTATGTGATGGGGCCCACTGGATGACTATCATAATTGCCAAATCATATCAGCCATGGTGACACCAAAGTGCTATTCTGATGTTCTACAAATATTGATCGGCGCACTGATTGCTGAGGACCGCGAGCGATTGCGGGCTTGGGGCATGTCCTCTTCATTGTTGAATATTTCCTAGGTTGAAGTGAACTAGCACTTGTTATGCATAGTGGCAGGATTCTGGAAACCCATTTTCCTTGTTTTTTGCTTCAGGCAGACAGAGCTTGCCTTCGCCTTAGAAGAAGTCCGCCGAACCTGCGGGCTATTGCTATGCATGCCACCAGCCTGTTTCATGCACTGTGACGGCCATGCTTCTAACAGGCTTATCCTAAAGTGCTTGTGAGGAGTCTCATTTGCATGCTCCCAAAAGTAGTACTGTCCCCTTGATCTTCGTGACTTAGAAAGGCAGCTAACATGCCCCTAGTCAAAGACCTACGTCCAACCAAAGAGCAGTTAACATGCCCCTGGTTGAAGATCCCCTTTTGCCAAAATTCCAACTCAAAAGGCAGCTGGCATGCCCCTGGTTGGAACGTGGGCAAATGTCTTGCAAAGCGATGCAAAATGCAAAAGCGGTGAACTCACCAATGCTTAATGCCAAATGATTTATGCAAGATTTAAGAGATGGAGGTAAGATTTATGCATTGTGTATAGAAGATATGGCCTCAGCGTTGAGGAAGCCCTCATTGCCTGCTACAAGGAATTAGATTGTGTCCTCGACTCACTTGGTGCTACCTGGATTCCTGGGTTTATGGTGGCTCTCACTCAACCAATGGCTTTCCGAGGTAAAATGGGCTCCATGCCAAATTTCTAGGGCCCTATACCTACTTTTTTTTCAATAATTCATTTTTCTTTTACTCCCTCAAAGGCATGCTGACTTATCCTATCCCTTACTTGGAGGTAATAAACACCTAGGCTGGGGGATGGCTGCTCTCTCAGTTTGATATAAAAGGGGTGGCTAGTCCCTTTGAACATGTGGGCTTCGTAGGTGTATGCTTCAACTCCTCTCCAAGTTATGTGATAGGGATAGAGTCATTCTACATGCCTCTCTCATTGGAGCCGACTTTTATCTGCAACTTCTATCTTCTTATTTATTTTGTGCTCCGAAGTCTATGTTTTTTTTATTAGCTCGCACTCTCACTTATGCCCTAACATTTTTTTCTCCCTCTGGAGGTGTAGGTCCCTTAAGAATTTGTACATTTCGCCCACTTTCCCATGGATAATCACTCCCTCACTCCCTAGGTCACACAGGTAGTAACACGTGAGGAGGATCAAACTCTTCCTAAGCAGGCAAGCTTTCGATTTTCCTCATCGGGCAGTGATTATGCCAATGATCATATTATAATTACAATGCAAAACGAAAGGAAGATACAATGCATATGATGTGATTTAGGTGATGTGCAGATGCAGTAAGCAAAAACATAGAGATGCATGGCCTTCAATGGAATGCTTTGCAAGGCTTGGGAGTGGCCGACGATCATTGGGAATACTTTCAGTTAGGAGCCGCTGATGGGAGCCGATCATTGGTCCAGCGCACTCTCTTCGGTTCTTGGGGGACCATAGTTGAAGCTCGGTCCTTTTGATTCTGGCTGCATTGGCGAGGTAACTGCTTTCGCCTCCCTGATGCTGTCGTGCTCTGCTAAGTCTCTTGTGAGCACCTCTGATTGTTCTTGGAGTAAAAATGTCTAGATCTCCAACTGTCATCTATTAGGCTCCCTGTGTTTGCCTTTTAAGCAAGATCTTGCACTACTACTGCCTGATGCGT
The DNA here is from genome assembly GCA_024699735.1 of Posidonia australis. Classification (NCBI taxonomy): domain Eukaryota; kingdom Viridiplantae; phylum Streptophyta; class Magnoliopsida; order Alismatales; family Posidoniaceae; genus Posidonia; species Posidonia australis. The sequence continues at coordinate 12,012 of JAMKQA010013148.1, forward strand.
TGCTGATGGTTTCAAGTAACCGTTCTCAGGAAAAAATCTTCTGAAAGCTGTTGAGGCTACGAACAAATTCTGGTTTTGATTCAATACACGCTGGTTCTGACGCTCGTATCCCAATTCTTTGTGCTCTCTTCATTCTTCTGCCTTGATTGGCTCGGCGGTTCCTTAGCCGTATCGCCCAAAGGGTTCCTTTCTCGTATCCCTAGTTGCGACATAAGTTCTTGACCACCAGACAAGGGTTATTGTGAATGGCCAAGTGGCTGACAAACTCAAGAGCAGGAACGAGATTAACTGGCTCGAATCGGTTGACACGATACAGAAAACCAAAAGTGTTGAAGCAGAGATTGCCTCAATGGTAGGTCGAAACAAAATAATGACTCCCCAGAATCACCAAGGGAGGATAGATACAACTGGCATAAATAGGGAGTATACAATAAGATTGGTAAGGCAAATAAAAGATCAGACAAAATCAACGAGAAAGATGGAATTGACTCCCGAGGGGCCTGCTGCTCCCGGGTCTGAATGCTGGGGTAATGGCTGGCTAACTATGCTGGGTTGTGCCGGTGGTGCTTGTGCAGCTGCTGATATGGGCGCTGGGCCTGCCTCCTGTGAGTTAATCACAATGACCTTTTGGTCAATCAAATCCTGGATTGCGTTCCTTAGTGTAAGACAATTGTCCGTCGAGTGAACTACGACCCGATGGAAATTGCAGAACGCATTCGTGTTGTACCAAGCAGGAAGCGGATCTGGTGGCAGGTGCACCTTAGGCAGCCTCAGGAGGGATGCGACTTTAGGGAATACCATGCTCAACGGTTCCATTAAAAGGGTAAAGTGGCGCCTGCCACGACGTTGCCACCTTGGCTGCGGATGTGCCAATGGCAGTCGCATCACCACCTGCAGGGGAGGATAAACTAGTGTGGCAGTGGGAGTGATGTGTGATGCATGAGGTGCTCTAAGTGTAGGCGTGGGTGCATAAACTACTTGATGCTGAGGGGGCGGATGGACATTCACTGGTGCAGCAGGGGATCTAATGTAAGCAACTGTATCCTTGGAGGGATCCCGCCTCCGGGGTGGATTGGCACTGTGGTTGCCATTGTTGTTGCTGCTGCTAGCGCCACTATGTGAGGAAGTGCCTTGCTTGGCAAATGCAGAGAGTAATGGAAAACTACCGCCGCGCAGTGAACTCTCAACACGGGCGCCCGCCCGGAGCAGTGCAGAAAAAGTGGTGATTGGTTGAATGCTGAGCAGAGCACTGACTGTTGGCTGTGCTCCTCGAATCACGATCTCAATAGACTTCTCGTCATAGGGTCTATCCTTGACTTGTGAAGCCAAGGAGCGCCAACGTCCAAGATACTCCCCAAATGTTTCTTGGGGTCTCTGCTTGAGAGCGACTAAGTCCTTCCACTTGGGGACTAAGTCGAGGTTCAAGGAATATTGCTCTAGGAACGCCTGCGTAAGGTCGTCCCAAGTCTTGATGGTGGCCATGTTGAGGGAAGTGAACCACTTCAACGCGGGCCCCGTGAGACTCTTCCGGAACAGGCGGATTAACAACCTTTCGTCAGCCTGGAGCTGAGCGAGGTCTCCGCAATAGGCTTTGAGATGGGCAATTGGGCAGCCCCTACCATTGTATTTGTCGAATTCTGGGATTTGGAAATTCGGTGGGAGAGTCGCCTCTAGAAAATAACAGAGGTCCCGGAATTGGTAGGGCCGACGATCCCCGCCTTGCACTTGTCAAAGAGTGCACTCCAGGTCATTTACTCTTGCAAGGAGAGTATCAGGAGCTACTGCAGCTGTGGATTGCGCAGTAGAGGTGGGTGCCACGTACACTGTATGGGTAGCCCCTAAGGGCTCCTCCGGATCCACCATTCCACCGTATGGTACTACGACAAGATGGCCAGTGTACCCGTGCATGGGTGTAGTGTGCTGTGGGACAAAAGATGAACCTTGTGTGTGATAAAAAGGGGAGGATAATGCAGGGGGTGGTGCAATGAGTGGTGCAGAATGTGGGAGCAAGAGCTATTGGACAGGGATAGTTTGTGGTACAATGCTCACGGATGGTTGTGCTCCCGCCAGCCTAGGGGGCTAGCCACCAAATAGGAGGGATGCATGCTGAGGTGGGTGTTGTGCTGGTGTAACAAAAGGTAGTGTCGACATCCCTATCGTCAGAGAGACGAGGGATGGCGACAGCTGTGGGAGGAGTGATGTGGGTGCAAACTGTGGTCCTAAAGCTGGTTGCGCTGGCAACTCGGGAGCCGGGAAAGACAAAGCTGAGAAGGGCTGGAGTGCTAGGGCCAATCCCTGCAGTCGCTGGGCGAGGGCCGACATTTGTTGTAGCTGCGCGGTCATGGGATCGTCGCTGGTGGCTCCAAGTGAAGGAGGCAAGACAGGGGAGGAAACAAAAGGCTGAGACCCCAGTTGTCCGAACTGAGGGGTGGCTACTATAGAAACAGCCGTAGTGGGAGGAGGGCTAGTAAGCACATAGCCCTGGGGAGAGATAGACTCAACTGTTGTGGCCCCAACAACAGGAGAAGACCAGGCAGTTCGTCCCGAAGGCGGGGTTGCCATAGGGACACGGAAATGAGGTAGTGGGGGTCCTCCAGAGGCTGAGGCAAAAGTGGAGACAGCAGAGATGACATGAACAGACACAAAGGAAGAGTGCCCTGAGACAGGGACCTCCTCCTGGACAGCAGGGGAAAGGGACTCGCTGGCAAGCTGGGTCATCGTGGATCGCGAGCGAGTACGGATTGGACTGTAGCTAGGAACAAGAGGACGAATCCTAGGACGAGCTATCGTCGGCAGTGACGAATAACTCGAAAGATGCGATCGAAAATAAGGTTGCAAACAGAGTTCGCGAATGGAAAGATCTTGAGCTCAGGCTAAGGAAACTCAAAGATCAGAAATCCTATGCACAAAAACAAACAAATTAGAAAAGATGCAATGTTTATGGTGGTATGAGATGCAAATGAATGCTTCTAGTATGCACTCTCTCACAATCTAGGGATGTCCTATTAAGCTGTCTACTCCGGGTTCACAATAAGGGTGAATGGGTCTCCGACTCGAGTTTAGAAAAAGTAAGGTCCCCATTCTAAATCCCAGCCAAAGCTTAGCCAGTGAACGGGTGGTGCTTTCAGGGCCTCGACCTCTGCCATAGTAGTAAGTTGTACCCTCTACTACACCAACACGGCCCCGGACAAGGGGGGTCAAACCCGATTTTTCATCCCACGCCAAAGCCATAGGATGAGCCACCGAAAAATGTCCTTCGCAGACTGAATAGTTAATCCTAGGAAAGGAGAAGATGCATGCCCTATATGATGTATGCAAAGTATGTTTTGAGTGTTTTACTTGCAAGTTTATTAAACCATGGGGAAGATTTGCAATTTGTCACTAGTTTGCCTTATATATTGATTTTGGTTGTTATGTTTTTTTATTAACCAATTGGGGTGAACAAACATGTCTCTAATCTCCTAGGCATGGCATGTACAGGAAGGGAAATAAACATGCAATTTAGCCATGGATTAACAAACAAGAGTAGGTGCAAAACATGTGCAATAGTGGTGTCATAGCAAAAAGTGTGTAAAAGGAAAGAACAACATTACAAAGGGAATGCATGCAAAAAGGCACCACTAAAAAGGATAACAAAGCATAACATGGAAAAAAGCAAGCAAGGAGAAAGCCGAAGCAGAGGAGAAACCAAAACAAAGCCGGGATCTGGTTATCCCCAGTGGTGTTGCCGGTTCCTGTAACCATGTCGGCGACAGCCTCGAGATGATTTGACGCAAAAGGGCCAAGATACACGAGGGATCGGCAAAGTCATGGCAAAAACAATAAAAATAAATATGCAAATGCAAGAGTCGCCACCTAGTCTATTAAAATGGAAGACAAGGAAAACCATATAAAACATGCAAATCATGCAATGGAAAAGTAGGTCATAAACGAGAAAATGGGTAAGGATCCCTGTTACGCACGAGGAAGGTATTAGGCACCCTTGTGCGCCCGATAAATCGGTCTTCTATTGGTTTCTCATTTGCTTATGAAATGTCGGCTTTTCAGCCTTTTCTGTACGCCCGAGGGCGATATTCCATGCCATGCTAATGTGTGGTGTCTAAAATATGGGTGCATGATGTGTAGGGGTGTATCCTAATGCTCAGAAGTATCACTCGTATGTTGGGTCCAGCATCGATGCAAAGGTATTGCATGAATAAGATCAAAGGTCTAATATTTTTGAGTGATTTTCATCCTTGCTTTGCTATATGCCAAATGCAATCTAACATGCATAGAAATGGTTGAAAACTGAGTCATGCCTTCCTGATATGTTAAAGAAGAAAACCAGGAAAAAACCAGAAGCGAATCGAAGTACGAATCATGCTAGAAAGCCAAACAAAACCTACTG
>JAMKQA010013149.1:0-13582 GCA_024699735.1 Posidonia australis
CTGAACCACTATAAATCTATTGTCTTTGCGATTGATTGTGTTTTGTGTTAATTTCTTAAATTGCATAACAAATTCCAAAGACATAATTAAAACCGGAAAAACTCTATTCACCCTCCCTCTAGAGAAGCTTTAGTATCCAACATAAATATCACAAACTAAGAATTCATCACTCAAACATTCAAAAGACTACTTTTCGGATGCAGTACAACCACTATGAGTTTATGGTTATACCTTTCGGTCTAACTAATACACCCATCGCATTTATGAACTTAATAAACAGAGTATTTAGGACTTTCTGTATCAATTCGTGGTGATATTTGTTGACAACGTTATGATTATTCTTTAAATACGGAGACTCATGCCTTACACTCGAGAGTAGTGCTAGACACTTTAAGTCAACACCAACTATATGTCAAGTTCTCCAAGTGTAAATTCTAGTTGAGTGAAATTATGTTTCTTAGTCATCTTCTTTCTGGAGAAGGCATCAGAATGAATCCTATTAAAGTAGAGGTAGTGAGCAATTAGGAGAGACTCAGTATAGTGTTTGAGATTTGGAGTTTCTTGAATTTGGTAGGTTATTACAGGAGGTTTATTTGAGATTTCTTTTTCATCGCACTAATTTTGACAACTCTGACCAGGAAGGAATTCTATTTATCTGGACCAAGATAGTGAAAAAAGCTTCAATGAGTTGAAGGTTCGTCTGGTTTCACAAGGTATAGTGATGTCAATAATGTTGGGTTGGGTTGTATCCTAATACAGCATGGCAACGTTATAACTTATACGTCTCGTTAATTGAAGGATCATGAGAAGAATTACCTTACCTATGGCTTAGAAATGGTTGTCGTAGTGTTCGCACTCAAGTAGTGGTGACACTATCTATATGGATAATAGTTTGAGATATACACGGATCATCAAAGTCTAAAATATATATTTACTCAGAAGGAGCTCAACATGTGGTAACGTTAGTGGTTAGAGTATCTGAAGGACTATATCCTACCACTCTAGGAAGACCGACATGATTGTCGGTGCTCTGAGTCGACGTATGCATGTGATGGTAGGCTTGATAGTCAAGGAGTAGACTCTACTAGTGAATCTAGTGGACTGTAGGCCTAGGAGACAAGTTTGAGGAATGATTAGCGTCTAGGTGGCCAACTTAACTGTTTTTCCTAAGCTAGTGGGGTTTATCATTGTCCATCAGCAACCAGATCCTTTTGCTTGAGCTATCTTTGAGAAAATGGAGGTTGAGGAAGAGCCTTACTTTTCTGTTGAGACATATGGAAAGTTGAGATATGATAATTGGTTGTACGTACTTTAGCACGAGGAGGCCAAGTAGAGATTACTGGATATAGCTTATCGGTTTAAATATATCATTCATCCTGGAAGCACCAAGATGTATTGAGATCTAAAGAGGAGTTTTTGATGGCCTGGTATGAAGAATATTGCTGATCATATGGCAAGATACATGACTTGTCAGTTGGTCAAAGTGGAACATCAGGCCTAGAGGGACCTTGCAGTTAGACATTTCTATGTAAAAATGGGAACACATCTTAGTAGAGACACAAGGTTTACTTTGAGATTTTGAAGTACCTTGCAGGTGACTTTTGGCACAGTACTTAATTTTAACATGGCATTCCATCCTCAGTTTAATGGTCAGATAGAGAGGATCATCCAAACGTTGAAGGATATACTGAGAATATGTCTTAGACCTGCAAAGGAGTTGGGAAGAGCATCTACCTTTAGTAGAGTTTACTTACAACAACAGTTACCATTCTAGCATTGGGATGGTACCATTTGAGGCATTATATGGTAGATTGTGTAGATCTCCTGTTTGCTAGAGTGAAGTAGGCAAATGACAACTTCTTGAACCTAAGATCGTGCAACTATATACAGATAGAGTGATCTACAATAGGTTGTTAGCTGCACAGAGTTAATAAAAGAGATACGTCGACTAGAGACAAAGACCGTTGGAAATTCTGGTAGGAGATTATGTGTTTTTGAAAGTATCATCGATCAAAGGCGTATTAAGGTTTGGAAAGCATGGAAAGTTAAGTCTCAGATATATTGACCCATACCAGATCACAGAAAGAGTTGGTGAAGTTGTATACCGACTGAACCTAACATTAAAGTTGACATCAGTCCATGATTTTTCCATGTCTCCATGTTGAAGAAGTGCCTGACTGATACATCACATGTGATTCCTATTCAACCAGAGATACTTCAACAAGATTTGTCTTTTATGGAGAATGTTGTCTAAATTATCGATCGGAAGGAACAGATGTTGCAGAATAAAGTGATTCCGATTGTTCTAGTACAATGGCAGCATCATAGAGCGAAGGAGGCCACTTGGAAACGTGTGGACGCAATCCTATCCCAGTATCCATATCTTTTCGCCTACCAATGATTTCAAAGACGAAATCTTTTTGTAAAGTGGGTAAGATGTAATACCCTGAAAATTCATTATATTTATAATTAACTAGAATTAATGAATTTTATTATGGACGGGTTTTACTAACGTGAGACCCATTTCAGTTGATTCAATGGTTTATGCTTTGGCCTCGGTGTTTGGTTTGTTTTATACCTTGTTTTCTTATATGGCACTATGCTTTTCCTCCTGTATACGAGCGTGTTGGTGAGGAGTTGTTGTTGTGCTTGTGTTGCTAGAGCGGTTGGTGGTTGGGGATGTATAGTTAAGTGCACGTCTCTAATTTGTTGTTGTGCATATACACAACTTCCCTCCAACCACACATATAAAAGGAGAAAGATCAAGGCTTCCTCTACAACTCCTCTTCGCCCCTTCTTTCCCATCGATTCTCCTCCTCCTCCATAAGCTCTGGAGCCATCTCCCCGTCCTCGTCTCTTCGTCTTCCTCTTCTCCCCCTTCTCTCCTCCTCCTCCTTCTAGTAAGAAACTAGAGAGAAAGACAGAGCCAGAGAGAGAAGGTGGTCAGTCGAGTTGTCCCATGACCAATAAGCTTTGGTCATCATCCTGATAGTGCAACGAGCTCGAGGAGAAGCCCGTGAGGTGTCTAGAGTGAGGAGATCGCAGGAGGTGCGATTGGGTTGCTGATGAGGAGGTGAAACCTCTATAAACGTCCCAATGGTACACACTTCGCATTGTCTTCTTGAATTGGTATAAAAGGATGAAAATAAGCATAATGGCATAAATTCAATGTATGGGAGTGATTTTATGAATCTTAGAGGATTTATTGTACATTTATGGCATGGCAATTTAATGCTTGTGTTGGCACTGTTCATCCATTTGTGTCCCTTTTCTTTGAATTTTAATGTCTTGAGTTATGATGAATAGATCGTAGTGATTTTTGTGCTTAATTGTAGAGTGTTTCTATGTCTTTGTTTTGTGTATTTTGTAGATTTTGTGGCATTGTGTGGTGAGACCGATTTGAGTTCCTAAATTGGGTGATTTTTAGGTTTTAAGGCTCTACTCTGTTTCTAACAGTCGAGAAATTCGGTATGCCGTTTTTGCTCCTGAATGTCTCCTAAACCCAGAAATTAGCGCATCGAAGTCAATTTCAGTACATCGATTAGGGTCTCAGGTGGATAAGCTCAAGACTTTAACTCAGTCGATCGGTTTGATTCGTCATGTCATGTTAGGGCCCATGTTCGGTCAATCGATCCGGTTCAGTTTGTCGAATCAGATCCTGAATTCATTAATTGTGTATTTTAAGTTGGGTTTTGTTGACTTATTTAAAATTAAATGGTGTGTTGGTTTTGTAGACATCTTGGAGATATAAAAATGGTTTTGAAAATAATTTTTAAAGGAAAATATAATGACGACTTGAAAATGAGTTTTCCGATGTTTTGTGAAGGATCTAGAGACTAAAGAGACGTGTTGCTTGGATCAGAGAATATGACGATATTCTTGAGTGGTCCGGTACGTTACCTAGGTTGAGATCAGAGATTAAAAGGTTGTAGACAAGTGTTCATCAAATCTTGGAAGTATGATACTCTTAGATTATCGTCTACGAGGTCGAGGCTGTTCTACAGATTGAGATACTGTGACTTGGAGGTATGATCCTTTGATCGTTTTCGAGTACTAAAAGTTAGGGTGTTGTCTAGACCTAGAGGTAGGAGACTCCGATCATTTCTAGGACCATTGTTTAAGACGCCGACAGGACGTATCCTGTGGGGATGAGGATGGATAAAGCACATGCCTCGTTGACCAGTGAAGTCAAGATAGTGGACAACTTTCTTGTATGGTTGGTGTGAGAGTGGTCCTTTCTGTGTAGTTGGACTACAGGACAAGCTCACTCCTCCCAAGATGGGGAGACTATGGTAGTGCAGTGCATTTTTGTAGCTACTTGTGGCCAGAGTTGGTTACCTGACGTCGGATATCACGACTCAATGCAGTTTTCTATCTATGTGGCTCGAGATTTTAAGTTCTCGGCCTGTATGGCATTTAAGTTTCCCACTCGTGTGATGTCATTGTCGTTTTCTTCGTGTTTTGGTCGGTAGGGCTCTGTATTACCATATAGATGTTTTCTTAATGGCTTTGGAAATAATGTAAAAGATTTTGAAAGTTGTTTTAAAACGGGATAAGATTTATATCGTCGATTTTGTCGGTTTTCTCGTGGTTTTCGCGGGATGTATGCTGGGTAACTTTTTGATCACTCATGCGTATTTTATTTATGGTTTTTTAATGACAGGTGTAAATAAGTGGTAGTTTATATAGCTAGTGCATATAGTCGGAGTCGACTAATTGTCCACCATAAGTTATTAGTAGTTTAGATGTTGTAATTAGTCTTTAATTATTTTGTAAATTTAACATTTAATTGTGTTAAATTTTAATTAGACTAATGGATCTTGGGTGTAGCAACATAAGTCGTTACAACAATAGTTACATTACTAATGTATACAACCACATCCATGGCCTCTGCCACAACCACAATCAGGACCCCGTCGTGACCATAACTATTAAGTGCAGATTGATCAATGTGCATGGTAGGAGTACCAATGGATATTCACTGGACACGAGAGAACACAGTTGACAATGAAGGAACTATGTCACCACCAAGTATGTGACTATGAACTTGAGACACAAGTTCATGTTTGAGGGTAGATAAGAATTTGACCACAACTAACTCTTTACGATACTCCCACATATTAATAATATCGACAACAAATGGTTGATAAACTACCAACTCATTCAATAGAACTCGAAGATAAGTATACAACTCTTGAATAGATTCATGACCTTGTTGGCAGGCGAAAAATTGCTCATATGTTTCAACCACACAAGAAATATTTTTTTCGTCGCCATAAGTACTCTTCAATGTATTTCGTATTTTCTTCGCCAGAGTAAGCATAAGCACACCACGAGAAATCTATTCTTCCATACTATTCACAAGTTAGGAAATCACGCCGTAGTCATTTGCAAACCAATCATCATTTGTTAAAGCTTTCCCATCTGGAAGATCATGAGTAATGTGTCGCATCTTCCGATGAGTATCGAGAAAAACTTGGAATGATTTTGACCACACGAAATAGTTTTTACCATTCATCTTAATCGATGTACCACTGAGGAGGCCATGAAACCACAATGACAGCAGCAAACTGGACAGGACAGCCCAAAAAAACACCAAATTATTGGGCAAAACAAACCATTATACAGAGCAGGCAGGCAGGAGACCTCACACGAAGGTCTTCACGTCAGAAAAGCAAGCCCTCCGAGTAAAGAGGAGCGGCCGGCAGCAGGCTGCAAGAACCGCCTGTTCCTGGACAGGAGAAGAGGAGCCTGAAAGGGGATGTGGGAGGGTTAGAGAAGCCAGGAGGAGGCAAGGGAGGCTGGCGGCGGCAGCAGCCTGGGCCGCTGTGTCGGTGGCTCTTCTTCTCCTCTCTTTTCTTTCCTTTTAAAGAAAAGAAACCTAGGCTCTTGATACCATGTTAGAATAGGTAGAGAATAGAATTAGTGTATATTACTCTAAAGAGAATACAATCTCCTCTATATGTTAGAGAGAAATTATTTAACCTACAAGTAACTTCTTAAATGGATACACACAAGATCCATATTTAGATCTATATGAGAATCCACTTATTCTAACATATTCTGACACATATCTTACACAGTTGGGGTCTCATGTCCTGATAGTGCTCAACATTGATTACACAGGTATACTTACAAGCTTGGACATAGATTATCTAATGGATCTTACGTATGGAGCCAGTTGTACAGCTTTAAAGCATCTCCGTATCCTGGACAAGCCTCTTTACAACAAGTTGTAATATTTGGTGATATGGGCAAGGTGTGAGTCCTTCTGTTTGTCATGTGACTTAAGCCAACCTACTGGTACTTTTTCTTGGAAGTAGTACTTAGATCGGTTTGTGGCAGTTTGGAATGATCTAGTTATTCTTTTCTTTTGTGGACTTTGGTTTTAGATCTTTTCAACAATTTTCGACCTTTTATATTAACGAGCAAACAATCAGCCTGGGAATTAAAATTATGTTACTGTTTTTGTGCACCTGCTTAAGTTTGGATTTTGTATAACGAGAATTATCTGCACGTTTGTCCATCGGATGCATATGATTGACATATCGTCCCATGTTTGTGCTGCATATGCTACATGTATATCTAAACATGGAGATATATCAGATGTATAAGACGGTGTTGCATTAATGAGTACATTCAATCTTTGAGTAAATTAGTTTCTAAAACAACCTACACTATGGTTAAAGTGGTAAGAGATCTATTTTTACTGAGGTTCATAATTCATCACACAAATATGCAGGCCTCACTTTCAGAAGTCTAGGGCTGGGGCACTTTGCTCTAGAATCATCATGCTATCTCAGTAACATTTTCCATGAAACATAACTGACATTATACATAATTTTACTGTGTAATTTGGTTTCTACAAACACATGAATGGCATAACTGATCCATACTTTTCATACCTGTGATTATTATTGGCAACTACTATAATTGGAGTCAAACCATGCTCTCTATCGACCAGTTAATATCATCTCAACTCTCAAGCAAAAATTTCAAGAATAAAAACCTATTATGTTATCTGATTTTCTTTTCCGCAGGCAGAAGCTGATGGTTCCAATGAGTATAATGATTTCCAGCCTGGATCTCTTAATACCACTTATCAGCTGATCCAAGACTTGAAGAATATTGATTTCGTTCTTCACATTGGAGATATATGTTATGCAAATGGATACATCTCACAGTGGGATCAATTTACTGCACAGATAGAACCAATTGCTTCATCTGTCCCATATATGATTGGAAAGTCAGCCTAATAATGCCTGCATCCTTGTGGAATTAATTTACTCTTCTCATCAAGGTATTCATTGAGTTTCCTCACTTATTTCTATTTTCAGTGGTAACCATGAGCGCGACTGGCCTGGAACGGGATCCTTCTATCAGAATCTTGATTCTGGTGGAGAATGTGGTGTACTTGCCAATACTATGTTCTACGTTCCTGCAGAGAACAGAGCCAAGTTCTGGTAATATAAGAAGCGTTCTCTGCTTCAAAGACGATGACTTTCCTATCATGAACGTTTTTGAGAGAATAGACAATTATATGTTTCTTATTTTAACGCAAAATTGTTGCTTTGCTGAAATTCAGTTACTGTACTTAACCTGGAAATTGTTGTCATATTTCAGGTACTCAACAGATTATGGTATGTTCCGATTTTGTGTGGCTGATACCGAACTTGACTGGAGACCTGGGTCAGAGCAATATAACTTCATTGAGCATTGTCTAGCATCAGTTGATAGGCAAAAGCAGCCTTGGCTGATATTTCTTGCACATCGTGTTTTGGGTTATTCCTCTGACCATTCCTACGCTGTAGAAGGAAGTTTTGGGGAGCCAATGGGAAGGGACAGTCTTCAAGAATTATGGCAGAAGTACAAGGTTGACATTGCATTCTATGGACATGCACATAACTACGAAAGAACATGTCCCGTCTACCAGGTATTTTTCCTTCAACATATGCTGTCACCATTTCTGAAATCACCCTGTGAAAGCCTCTAATTCTTCAAAGACAGCAGATAATAATTGCTGTGACAATTCCTATCTGATAGACAGAAAATCGATATTTTCTGTTGCAGAATATCTGTAGAACTAAAGAGAAATCGAACTACATTGGTTCCTTGGAGGGGACAATTCATGTGGTTGCTGGAGGTGGAGGGGCCAGCCTTTCTCCATTTACCACTGCACCTCCCAACTGGAGCATTTTCCGAGATCTAGCATTTGGATTTGTGAAGCTCACGGCCTACAACCATAGCACGCTGTTATTCGAGTACAAGAGGAGTGACGATGGAAATGTGTATGATTCCTTCTCGATTACACGTGATTACAGGGACATCTTGGCATGTACCATTGACAGTTGCCCAAGGACTACTTTGGCTTCTTGAGGAATGATGCTAAGACAAAAGGCAAGGTTACATTTCCAAGTTATTATCTCAAAATGACCACCATGCTGATCATGCATATGGAGCTGTATCTTGACTTGTTTATTTTGGTTTGAAATACTAAGACGTTAAGAAATAAATGTCATTTCTACTAGTTGCTGCCTTCAAATATATCATGTTAGCCATTAATGTCAGTGAAAGAATCACAAAACAATATGGTTAAACAGAGAGGTTGTGTTGGCTATACATGCATTTAAACCTTTGTATTTTTAACGTTGGGCATTGAGGTCAAAATTAGTCCCGTTTTGATGGAGAGGTAGACTTTTGCTTAACCAATGATTATGATGTTAGATTGTTCTCAGAACTCCTCTTAGGCTGCCTCTTTGAAGTAGAATTTAAGGTTGCATTTTGATGAAGTAGACTTTTGCTTAACCAATGACTATGTTGTTAGATTGTTGTCGGAACTCCTCTTAGGTTGCCTCTTTGAAGTAGGATTGTCAATAGACCTTGACATAGTGACATGATAGAAACATGACATGATATAATTGTGCTTGCATCGATCCTTGTCATGTTACAGAGACTCCTCAGATCAACACAGCAAACATAATAACTAGAACGTGTTGCTTTTAAGTATAAGGTTAAAACATGATAAGTGATGATTACTATTTCTTTGATATATTATTTCAACAAGACTAAAACATTAAGGATCGACCTCTTACAATACTGATCTTGCATATCATGATCGACCCCTAACTCAAGATGTAGCAGCTAGTGTTTATCAACACATGAGTTATTTAGTGCTTAATGAAGTAATGGCTTGGCGAACCAATCTTTTTTCATCTCCTAACAGAAAAATCCAAAATATGTCTACGACTTTAATGTGATGCATCTCAACATGTCTTCTCCTTAGTGTTGAATGTAGGTGATATATTCCTTTCAAATATCCTCTAGAACATCTTTTACAATTGGTGAAGGCATTCTAGCTTAATGTTGTTTTTAGTGTTAAATGATCTTTTCAAAATATTGATATTGTATTTATTCATGATATTTTTTCATGGGAGAGCTATTTTTTCCCTAAAGGGTACCATAGTATCTATGGGTTTGTTTTACCATGATTAAGTGTTGTACAGTATTAGTTACAAAAGTAAAAGCATAATAATAAAGCTACGAAAAGAAGAAGAAAGACAGAAGCTATCTGCTAGTCGTTATGCACATGTTTGATTGCCTCTAACCTAATTAGTAGTATTATCAATATTATTATCAAAATCCAACCATGCCATCGCCCTAGATTATTCATTATTGTTATTGTTCCTATTCATGTTGCTATTGTTGCTTCATGGTGTTTGATACATTCTTTCTTTCAACGAGAAAGGACGCACCAAGTAACCCTAAAGTGAAGCTTGGAGCTTTGTTCTAATAGTTTGAATGGAGAATTAACTTTGAACATTTGAATGGTTTTTAAAATTTATCGTTGTAACTTCTTTTTTATTAATTTTTTAGCTAGTCTTTGGATTGTTGATTTTTTTGTGTGTGTTAAGCTTTATTTTTCTTCTTGTGAGTCAACATGTAATATGATAACAACACGAAGGTTTTGTTTTACAATTGTAAAAAAAGAAACAAATATTTGATTTGACAAAACTACAAGTTATTGTTTCTACAGGAGTTATGTTACAATTGAATATTATTTTTTGTTAAGGAGTTTTAGTCCAAGTTAATACTATTTTGATGGGCTACATGCCTAATTTCTCTAAGATATTTGTTGGTTAGAAAAACTTTTGGAATGAAAAATGGATAACCATGCAAGAACGTATGCTCCTCTACGAAGCGGGTCAACGTGATAACAGGTTAACTACTTTTGGGGTATGAATATTTGAACATGACACTATGAAATGTACAGTACCTCATGCAATTATCAGGTCGAATTGTCAATGAGAGAATTATTTGCGAAGCACGAATGGTTCGAGCTCGACTTGATAAAAATCTAGAGAAACTTCGCTTTCTCGGCTTATTGGACCAAGATGAAGACCCAAATTAAACTTGATAACGTCAACAGGCCAGGCCCAAACACACTACTTCAACGTTCTCTCAATAAGAACCGTGGACGATATTATTAATGTCATAAAAAAAAAAAGGGAAATGAGGAACAACATCCAATGAGGCTTACCTTTTTTGAATATATAACAATTTGATTTGAAATCTATTAACAAAATTCAAGTGATATCAAAACATTTAGCTTAACAATATAGAATTTTGATTTTAAAATCCCTACCACAAGTTTTTAGGAAATTAACCAGATGAGGTGAAATACATGTGATGATACTTCCTATACAAGTGCGTGCAGATCACACCAACTCAAGTACTCGAAGAAAAGTTCGTCTACTAGGATTCCACCCCGATCACCTACTAAGACACTAACGACTGAGCTACATTCCTTTAGTCTTACTAAAGTACTGTACTTTAGATACTTGTCTTGAAATTTATATGACACCAACTTAAGCTTGTTTACCCTCCTTTTTAAGCCTTATAATGCCCTTTTTTTTTCCCACAAAGAGGGTATACGTAATATCACGTCTCTAATGGACCTCTTTCCTTTTTTTGCAGAGTTGAAATATCATCAAACCAATTGATCATGCGTCAATAAAGAACAAAGATTTTGCTATGCCCTTGCATTGTTATTCTCAAAAAAACCAAGGCTGGTTTAATTTGGCATGCTTTGTTGAATAACAGAGAATGATTAAGAGAAAATGATAGTCAAAGGAAGAAGTATGTGAGTAGCAATGCAGCATCTCTTAAGTGCAAGTTTACGGAAGCTGAAATCCTGTTATTTTGTCTTTAAGTTACAATTTGGGTTTCCATGATGCCTGTAGATTTCATTCAGCCCTACAACACGAAATTGACATAGATTACCAATGCTCAAGAAAAAACCACGAGTCCATAACAGCACCTAAAAACACACGAGACTGTTTTAGCACCTGCATAGATTGTCTTTTTCTCAACTCCTGCTTGCATAGTTTTCAGGTTCATATTCAGATCTCTCGCCCCCATCTAGCGGTGGAGCTTCTTGATTCTTGAAAGAAGCATCCCCATGATTCATGTTCTCCGTGCCGCTACTCAATGGATCACTGGTACCACTACCATAGCCCATGGCCCCAGTCCCACCAATGCCACTAGCATTGCCACTGCTTCCAAATCCATCAGCTCCTGGAGCACCAGCAAAACCATCACTACCAGCCGCCAGAGTGTAATTGTCATTGCCAATGCTGCTACCGTAGTTACCACTGCTTCCATCAGCTCCACCACCATTGTATCCACCACCAGCATTACCATAACTGTTTCCACCATAACCACCACCACTGCTGTAACTACCCCCATCATAGCCCCCAGGGCCAGCTCCACCATAGCCACCACCACCAGAGGACCCACCACCATAGCCAGCTCCACCATAGGCCCCTCCACCGTAGCCACTCCCCATAGCCCCTCCACCGTAGCCCCCTCCCCCATAGCCACCTCCACGTCGATCATTAGCGTAGTTCACTCTTACAATTCGGCCTTGAAGATCCTAGAAAATATTTGACCAAACAAGTCATAAAGGAACAATACATGTCTATTTAAAAATCTATTGGCAATAATTTTTATCCTATGCAAAGTATTGAATATTCAAAAGTCGTGTATGTTTGCTCAACTAGTGGACTAATGAGTTTATTGGAAGTATTCAAAAAGTCGTGTATGTTTGCTCAACTAGTGGACTAATGAGTTTATTGGAAGATTTCAAAAGATGTAAGGCATTTAGTATCTCTTTCAAATCCCTATGTATTAAAAAGTCAACAAACTTAGTATTTGAAGATTAGGACCGACATACAATGACATTGCCTGGATCAAGTCTGGGTAGACCAAGAAAATGACAAGCACAGGGAAAAAGCAGAGGTTGTAGT
This sequence comes from Posidonia australis, assembly GCA_024699735.1. NCBI lineage: Eukaryota > Viridiplantae > Streptophyta > Magnoliopsida > Alismatales > Posidoniaceae > Posidonia > Posidonia australis. The sequence goes on from JAMKQA010013149.1 coordinate 12,306, forward strand.
TTACCTATCAGCTACAGATAGGAAATGGCATACAACCTGCCAACGAAAGTAATAGCCTTTTAATGAAAGTTAAAATAGGTTAAATGGAAAAATCTAAAAGGTAGAAGATGTAAATAGATTGAACAGATCCCATTGTATGCGGTACATCCCCTACTCTAAGTTGATAATGGGAGTAGAGCAGATGATTTCAAAAACGACTCCTCAACACCCCCACAGGAAGACCAACTCATTCAAATCAACATGAGGGTTCAGCAATACCAAGCTAGATGACACACAAGCATTATGCAATCCTACTAAGCTGGCTCATCTTGCTGGTCACAAAATGGATAGCATACTGAGTTTATAATGGATTTATTTAAAAAAAAAGACATTTAGAATAGAGCACTAATGAAATTTAGTGTCATAATAAACTACACTATGAGTGACCATGCAACAAATTTATCTTAGAGGTCACTTCCTTACAAATCAATTTAAAAAACTTTTATTTTCTAACAAGGAAATTATGATAAAAATATTATATTGGATAATACGAAAATGATGATATGCATAATAGAAGAATGTCTGTACTGGCTAAGAACTACTAAAAGACAGCCACAATTTTTATCTAGCTTTTTTAAGTGAATACAACTATGGATGCACACAAGCAACATACAGCTGTCACAAGCACAACATAACCTATACCTTAATCTATGTCAAATTCCTAGTATGCCTCCAGTATGCCATTTGAATATTCTTAGTATGGCTCAAGATGAAGGAATTTCGTTATAGTAGTTTGAGGTTGCACAGATGAATTGCTTTCTCATAGTGGGGTTTTACTTATTGTTCAGAAAAATTATGATACTGGTTCATATTCATAAAATTAGGAGGCCTTTGTCAGAGTTACCCTTCAAGTATAAAAACACAGACACTTTAGGACCTTTCTGGAAATTTGGCTTGGAGTTATTTGGCTAGGCTGGTCTGTCTTTTTGTTTCTATCCAAAGTCCTTGCAGAGCTTAATTAAATATCATTCATGATTTCATAGTATCTACTAAGTATAGATGCATTCTTGAGTTTCTTCTTTTGTTGCATATATACATAACCTTAAAGCAGTTTCATTACACGATTCCCTCATGCTTTCTGCATTATTTATATGGTTATCCAGAATGCTTTTTAAATTTCTGCCGGTGAGGGAATAAGCTGCTTCTTCATGTTGTTGCAGTGTGGATGATGCATTTCCAGATATAACTTTTCATTTTGAGGGTTCACTTACTTTGAAGGTTTATCCCCATGATTATCT
>JAMKQA010013152.1:0-10222 GCA_024699735.1 Posidonia australis
ATGAACCATATTTGAAATATAGATCTTTAAATGTTAAATACAAAAATTCAAACAAAAGTTTTATTGACATATCTCTTGAGAAAGAGCTTATTTCAAAAGAAAATGATGAATTAAAAAGTAACAATAAATTTCTTGAAATAGAAAATAATACTTTGAAGAATGATTTGAATATCATGAAAGGGAAAATTGATAATTTGGAAAATATCATTGTATCATTGAAAATCAAAAATGAAAATTTAATTAATGATGTTAGCAAACTTACAATCAAAAAGGAAAATCTTGATGCAAGTAAGTATAGAATTGAAAATGTACATAAAAAGGTTATTCCATATGGAAATGAATTTGTTAGAGCTAAAGATGATGAAAAGTATGAACTTGTCATTAAGAAATAAAAGTGGATTCCAAAAAGAATTATGATATGATTCCTAAGGTTAATTTTATTGCACTTAAATTAAAGTGGGTACCAAAGTCTCTACTGAATATAGGTGCTTGATTTCTCCAAGAAGGAGAAGGGTCATGGGACTATAAGTGATTGAGAAATTTTGAAAATCCCATTGAAAAAGAATGTCTTAAGTTTCTATGTAAGTTTTTATTGAATATTGATTGCTAAATGAAATTATTTGGATAGAAGTTCACTTAACGATTTTTAAAATGTGTTCTAGAATATTTCTTGATTCAGTGTGTCATTTTAAAACGGATGATCGATTTTTCCTGACTCAGTCGACCAATGCAATTCATCGGTAGAACTATTGTTCTGGTTTTTTGATTTTCTTCATTTAAATTTTATATTAGGCACTTTATAAACTCTAAATATATAAATAGACAAAATAAAGAATTTAAAATATGGTTGTACTTAATTGACATATTTTATCCTGTTATGAATCATAGCTTATGGATTAAATCAATATCTTGTTATATCTTTTTACTGACAAAAAGGAAAAAAGATCTTATGCATTAATTACTTGTACTTAAGGTTTACGTCACATTTTTTGCTTTTAAGTATGGTCTTTCATTGAATGGTTATTTTTATCTATGCTTGAATTGAGGGGGAGCTTAGTATGATTTTCAAATCATGAATTTAGCAATTGGTATCTTACAGAAGGTCATTTTAATAATTGGTATCTTATGATAATTTTCATTAAATATTTTTTGTGACTACAATGATACATCATTTTTGCTATAATATGAATGATTGTTTTTACCTTTGCTTGAATTGAGAATGATTCATTGAATAGTTTATAAAAGATGTTTTTGATGTCTATTGAATATCTTTCTTTCTAATTATAATATATGTTTCATTGACCATGATATTAAAATTGATTTTGGTGATTTTAATTAAATATCTTTCATGATCTTGATGCCTATGGACCTAACAATTGGTCTCTAACTATTGGTATCTTAAAATTTATGAAAATTACAAATATCTTATAGAAATTGATTGAATATCTTTCATAAAGTTGATCAAAATGTCTAAAGATCTCAACAATTGGTATAATTCTCATTGAATATCCTATAGAAGATAATGCTTACTTGAATATTTTTTACCTTATGAAGATGATTTTGGTGATTCTTATTGATTATCTTATGAAAATTAATGCTTATTGAATATCTTTTATCTTTGAATTTTTGCTGATTTTGCTAATGACAAAAAGAAAGAGTTGTTATGATCGATTGGTGGAATATTTACTTGAGTATTTATAAAATGTTTACTAAATTTGAAAGAACAATTTTTTGATTTTGACAAAAAAGGGGAGAAAGTAACATATTTCAAATTCTTTTATTGAAAACAAGTAGTAAGGGGGAGCATTGAGTTCTTTATGCCATATATAATGCATGATCTCAGGGAGAGTTAATTTTTTATAGCTTTGAAATATTTGTGATTTTGTCGTCATCAAAAAAGTGGAGGTTGTTGACTTTTTAACTGACTCTTGATTTTGATGATAACAAAACATATTTGTGAGCTAACCTTCTTAATAAAAGAAGAGTTCTCAAAGACTTTGCAAAAAGAAGAAAAATAAATGGACTAAGAAGGAGCATATGTGCAAAATCAAGTAAAGTGTATTGAAGAATGAAGACCAATTTTTTATTGTAATTTAAGTGTAATGTAATTGTAATATGGTGTACTCTAGGAATTTGTAATAATCTCCCAAATACTCCTATAGTGCCTTATGAAAACAGCCTTAGACCTAAAACCCATCATTCATAGATCACACCTATTATTAGGCTAAAACAAGACATTTCAGCATACCAAAATTATCTAATATACCAAAATTGAGCTGATTAGTAAAATTTTAAAAATGACCAAAACGACATACCAAAAATCACTAATGTAGACACCCCATATTCTTGCAGGAAAGAGGTGTTGGATTCATTTGGCTTCTCCCAAGTAACACCAAAGTTCTAAAAAGCTATCCAAGTTAACTAAGGCTTTCAAAATCCTAATTAAGCCTTAAACCTAATCAATAGGTCTAAACCTTAAACCAAGCTAATCTAAAATCCTAGTCATTCAAGGCTCTAATAAACCAATCCTAAAAACTTTAACAACCCTAAGCACCTTAACCAATTCCCACTCAACCCTAACCACCTTAACAAATCTCCACTTAACCCTAACCACCTTAACAAATTTCGGCTCAACTCTAATCACCTTAAGTAATCTCCACTCAACCCTAACCACCTTAACAAATTCCCACTCAACCCTAACTACCTTAACAAATCTCCACTCAACCCTAACCACCAATTCCCACTCAGCCCTAACCACCTTAACAAATCTCCACTCAACCCTATCCACCTGAACAAATTCCTACTCAACCTTAACCACCTTAACTAATCTCCACTCAATCCTAACCACCTTAACAAATTTCCACTCAACCTTAACTACCTTAACAAATTCCCACTCAACCTCATAATCTAAGCCTATAAATAACCCTCCATTTGCAAGGGAGGAGAAAACTAGAGGAAACCAGGGAAACCAGCCAGAAAATCACTAAGAAAACTTTGAGAGGGAGAAGCTCAAGGCTCAAGGATCACCACCGGACAACCAGAGCACTCCGGTCATCTTCACTCCGACGACTGCGAGTCATTCCCAACCACTGCAAACTCAGGTAAGGTTCTGGTTGAGTATATTCCTATTGCATTACATCACATGGGTCTTCCTTAGTCTCCTCAGAGTCGTTCCAGTGGAGGAACAAAGCTTCCTGGCCAGAGCTTCGAGTTCTGTCATTCTCCGGACCTGATTTTCAGTGAGCTGGGTGGGGAGGTAAATCCACTACATGATTCACATCTCAGAGAGTACGAATTAGTTAGGTTTCCTCCCCTCTTTCTTCTCCACCCCCTTGGATTCCTTGACGTCGTCGCTAGTAGCCGCTAGAACAAGCTCACCGACAGTCATGAGGTAGTGACCCATTGAGGTGAACTACTCAAACTAGAGGGCTTCGGAACTCACAAACGAGTTCCACAACTTCCTTCGAGTGTCACCGAGTCACCAGGAACAGTGCTCCATGCTCCTAGCATCTCGAGTCGCTGCACGTAGCCGCTCCCATCGCCAGAGAAGACGATCTACAATGAAAGTTGACTGGGTGATTCACACGTCGTAGATCCTGCCAAAGCAGTGGGAATCCTTCCTCTTCCCTCCCTCTGGCCTTTGGAAGCCATGAAACGCCACTCCAAAGCCTTTAGTTACTTCTCGTAGTCAGCCTCGTCAGAGAAGACAGTGACGACAGTGAGCCAAGTCAGGGGAGGAGCACACATCACCATTTTCTCATCTAAGCGATGGAATTTCTTCCTCCCCTTCCCATCGACCTCCCTGAAGCATCGGATCACTGCAACATCGCCTCCAGCAGCTCTATCGACTTTGAGTGCCATCGTCGGAATCGCAACGCCAACAAGGGAGGTGGGGGAAGAGTTCTGGTCGTCTGATGCTCAATCGAAGTCGACAAATCTTCCCGTCTTTCCTTTCTCTTGCTTCTCCAGTGATTGTATGCTCGATCGTGCATCGGGGATGCCCAGAGTCGCTTCCCAGGCAGTTGTCGTCGGCGAGATTCAGTCGTTGGCAACCGTCGTGTTTTTTTTAAAGCTCCTTATTAAAAACTCTCTTATCTTTCTATTTCTTCCATTTAGATCCCTACATTTTGCATCCCAGTCTTTGCATTTGTTTACAAATCGTTTTAATATTATTTTATTTTGGACAACTTTTAGTTAAGTCCCTACATTCTTTTTATTTGTTCTCAGGTCCTTAAATCTTTGACAGAAACCCTCAGATTTTGTTTTCTTTCACCTTAAGTCCACAAATTTACACATTTAACCCTAAATTTCTTTTAAATTGCACTGAAAACATATTCTTTTGACACATTTACAGATTAGACTTTGGGAATTTCAATTTTTACCCAAAAACATATAGTTTTGTACATTTAACACTCAACTTCTTTAAAATTGCACAGAAATGTGTTCCTTAGAACATTTGCAGATTAGACCTTGAATATCTCAATCTTTACCCAGAAACATGTAGTTTTTGCACAAAGGCCCCTGGAAACCTACTTATTTCATCCATGCATTCATTTGTACATCATGTTACTTTTTTTATGTATTTTCTCATCCATACTTTCTAGTGTTTGATTCATGCATTTCAAACCCAGTTTTCCATGCATATTTTCATGCCTATTCCTCATGAACATTATTCATGCATGCATTCATGTCTCATATCACCTTCTTTATATATATTCTCATGCTTATCTTCTTGTATCTTGCACACACATTTCAAACTCATTTCAAACTTAATTTTCACATTATTTTCCGGATTTCCTCCAAGTTTCATGATTTTGATTTGAGTTGGATTTTCATCGCTCAAGGGCGTACATTAACAGGCTTGACAATGCTGACATGGACCCGAAGGAGGATTATTTTCTCTTATTTGACTTTCTCAGATTTTCCTAGTTTCCGCTGTTTTACGTGATGCATTCCGAACATTTCTGATTTATGCATGATTTTTCTCATCGCCCAAGGGTATACAATAAAGCAGCATTTTCAATGCCTACATTGTCCCTCGGATTATTTTTCTTATCATTCTCTTTTATTCATTGTTTCTTGGAGTTTTGTCATGTTTTCGCATTCTTCCTAGGCATGTGCATCAGAAGTAGACAAGCACACATACACTGGATCATGGGCAAGTGGGTAACCTTGAAAGACCGATTTCTTTAGGCGTATGACAGTGCCTAACACCTTCCTCATGCGTAACAAGAATCCTTACCCTTTCTCTGGCCCGTAGTGATTTGCACGCCGCATCCATTAGGTACAGAGCACACATATGTTTCTTTGCATTGATTTCTTTGGATTTTCTTTGTGTTTGATTTTCCTCGTCTTTCCATTAAAAGATTAGGTGGCGATTCCTTTTCCTTATCCTTTTTTGGTGTTTCTGAGTCGAGTCTCCTTCCATGGATTCACCATCTTTGCTGTGACCATATCAGGATTCTTCATGTGTTTCCACGCATCGAGGAGTCATGTAGGGTTCCACCGACATGGTCACAGGAACTAGCAACTCTACTAGGGATAACCAGATTCTGGCTTTCGTATTGGTTTTCTTGTTCGCTTGGCATTGTTTTATACGTTTTGTGTTTGTTTGCTTGTCCTACTTGTTTGTACATATTTGACTATACATGCATTTTGTGTCTTTCTATACAATTGCTATGTTACAACACATGCACACTACTTGATTCATGCCTTTTGTTATGATGCTTGCTTCCTTTTTTCACCTACTTGACAGCACAACACTAGCATATGCCTTGCACATGCCTTTTGCTTGTTGGTTGAGTGTTTAGATGTCGTAATTGTGTGTTTTCTTCCCTTTCTGTATTTGCCATGATTAAGAGAGTGGAGACATGTTGCTTCCCTTCCTAGTTAAAATAAAGCACACAAATTCAGATGAACAAATAATAAGGCATAACTAGAGACAATTGCTCACAATCCACTTTGGTTTAATAAAATGCAAGTGAAAGACACCAAGTATATGTGGATGAATGATCATTTTAGAAAGCATGCATCTTTTCCTCTATTGTATCTACCCATCGTCTACAAAGGACAGTTTTGGTTCCCCGTTCTATGGCTTTGGCGTTGGGCATGTTGCCATTGTGTCCCCCCTTGTCTGGGGTTGTGTTGGTGTTAGCAGAGGGTACAACACTTTGCTACAGCAGGAGTTAAGGCCACCAATGCACCACTCATTCACTGGCTGCGCTATGGCTAGGATTTAGAACTGGAGCCTTACTTTTCTGATCAGAGTCAAAACCTAAACCTATGAGTGCGTCCTAGGCGGGACATTTATGGTGAGAGAGTGCATATTAGAAGCATTCATGTGCATGTGTGACATCCATGTCACCTTGTCACGCCCTAAATTTCCCATAATAATTTAAAACAAATTAAATTATAAGAAATTAAAAGCTAAACAGAAAATATCAACTACCAAGAACTTGTGTGTGCGGCTACGAGACTCTAGACTATATGCACTATGCTAAACCCTTTGCATGCTTACCCTGCAACCAAAAACAGAAGACAAGCGAGAGTGGCAAAAGTCACCCAGCACGCACCCCACATAACGGTGGAAAACAAAACTATATTAATTTTCCTTTAAATTCATTTCACAAATCATTTTCTCTAAAATCCCACAAAACTAGGCCCACATCGATCAAAACAACAACCAAGGCTCTACCAACCCAAAACCACAAAAGAGGCCCTCAATGGCCCATAACCACACACAGTGAGTTGAGGAGCTTGGCGCCAGGCAACCAACTCTGGCCACAAATAGTCCACCGAGGAGTGACCACCACGTCTACACTGCCATAGTGAAGCCACCCTGTGTAGGAGCAATCACTGTCCCATGATTCTCTCACCGGGAGAACCCTCACAAAGCCAACCCTCTCTAGGATGACAGTCCTGTCTCTCAAGACGCTACCAACTACAAGGCACGTGTCGCACCTGCACTAGCCACCACAGGATACGTCTCCTCACGACGTCCTCCACACGGTGCTCAGGAGGGAGTGTCATACCTCCACACCCTATAACAACCAAGCCTCAGTGCTCACAGCGACAGCTGGAGTATCATACCTCCCCGTCACGCCATAGATATCTCAACCTGTGGACCACAACCCTTGCCTTGAGACGACAGTCAGGGAATCTCATACCTCCAAGACCCGACGTCTCTTAGCCTCAAGTATCTCGACCCCCACCTCGACCAGGGAGACGTGCCCGACCACCTGATAATGTTGTCACATTCCCTGGTTCTGACGACATGGTCCCACAGTGTCTCGACCCGCACACAGAAAAATAGGAAAACCATTTTTCAAAATAGACTAACCATCTCTTTGAAAACCATTTTCCAAAAGCATTTTATATCTTTGAAAACTCTTTCAAATTCCCGACAAAACGACACATCAGGTGTCCCAAGGGACACCACTGATGGCTCACAATCCCATCTCAAAGGGACAATACAAACCAATCCGAGAAACCCACGAAAAATAGATTTTTATAAACATGTTTCGGCCCTGATTCGGCATGCCGAAAAACAAGTTCGGTATGCCGAAAAACAAGTTCGGTATGCCGAATTCAACTAATTCGGTATGCCGTTCCGTCTTCGGTATGCCAAAATCTATTGGATCGGTCGACCGAAAGGATTTGGCTGATCAAATCGACCAGAGGACCAAAACTGATAGAAAATCGGTATGCGAAACAGATTCGGTATACCAAAATTCACTGATTCGGTATGACAAATTCCACTTTAGTATGCCAAATTTTGCGATCCCAAAAAATAGCCCAAAAACTCAACGTTCGAAATTGCCCAAAGTGGGACCTCCTATCGGACATCCAAAACAAACACCAAAAATCCCACATAAAACATAAGATGTAGACCCTTGAGTTTACACCAAAACCCAACAAACAAAACCAAACTTCATTCACCATGCATCAAGATATAATTTCGCAAAGGTAGGAGGATCCAATGGACCCAAAACTCGACTACCGCCATAAATATCCATAAAAACCACAATAAATTATCATAAATTCCAAAATATTAAATTTAACCTAGATTACATGCAACCTAGGCATTTCTACTGTTTTACATGCATTCTACTCATTAAATTGGAGTGCGTACCTGCAAGACGCGCTCTCTAGCTATCCAACTTTGATCTCCGACCAACACCAGTGACCCCACACGTCCACGACCTTAGGGATGTCTCACCGAAGCTCCACGCATCACCGCACACCACTGTAGACCTCCATCGTCTCTCGAGCACACCGAATAGGGGTGAACAAGGGAGGAGATGGGAACGGGAGAAGAGAGGGAGAGAAGGAGTGAGTGGGAGAGAAGTGGAGTGAGTGGAGGGAGAGAGAACAGGTGGAGGGAGAGAGAAGGAGAGAGGCGGTAGAGTGAAGGAGGAGGTAGAATGGTGTGCTCGAGAAAAAGGAGACGTGGCCAAGGGGGAGGAGGGATGGTTCATGCACTGAGGTGTGCATGAGCTTATAAAGCCATGCAACGAAGCAGTTGGGCCATGTATACTTGTGTGCTCTGCCAACTAGCCACCCTGCACGAGCCAACGACTCTAGGTACCAAAGACTCCCACCAACCGGCCCACAACGCGAGCCCCACACAGACCCACACTGGGGCCCACAATGTACAATGCCAACCACGCAGAGGGACACCCAAACAGAAGCCAACCCACGAGGCCCAAGCCTAAAAGCACAAAACCACGCAAATAGGCCTCGGAACAGTAACACCCGTCTAGGAATAAATTCATTAAAATGTAAATAATTACAAAATGAATTTTACGGGTGTTACACACCCTAACAAACAATTGCATAGCTCACATGTTCTTCTTTTGTTTTGTCTCTGTCTTTTCACATTGCTCACAAACTAGCTTTTCCTTTTTTCAGCTCAGTGTTCGATGTGTGAGTTCCTAGGCCAGAGCCCAAGTGATCCTTTCAGTGACCTTAGTCTTGAGGCATTGTTCTCAATTGTCCTTCCTCGAGCTATCTGTCACTTTCGACGATAGCTCGTCGTAGGTGTCATCCCCCAATCTGCAATCGTAGTCCCATCCTTACTCACTCATAGTCCATTATGGCCCAGCGAGCTTCTGAGACTTTTGTACCAACTGTTTCGGAAGGGATCTCTATTTCTACCCTTCCTTCCTCCCTCATTTTGACATCTGTTACTTCTTCTGCTCTCCATGAAAGCCACTTTCAGGCACATGGAGTTCCTTGCCCTTCAGTTTTGGAACATTGGGAGACCAAGATTGGTTTGGAGCCTATGACTGAGGTGATTATTGTGACCACCACAAGGACACCTGATTTGATAATGTCCTGTCCTTTGGTTGGCTTTGCTCCCTTTGACACACAGTTGGCTGCGATTACCTCCTCTGTAGGAACCCAACTAGCCAGATCTTTGAACTTCCAGCCCCCTTTGACATCCCTTCTATTTGCTCTTATGGCCCTTGGTACTGCTACCAATGGCTCCGCTACTGTGCAATCTCAGTAGCTTCTAGCCCTTGCACAAAGGTTGCAGAACATGGCTCTTTCTTTGGATCCTACTCTGACTACTCCTGTTTGTCCTATTCTTGAAGTTCCATATCAACCAGCTCACACATTTCATGTCGCACCTGTCACACCACCATCGTAGCCATCGCCACAGCTTCTCACTGCCTTGACGACAAGCGCTACATCTCTGCCATTAGAATCATCACCATTGTACACATAACATATTCCTCCAATTATTGGTGGTCAGCCTTTTGAGCTGGTAGGAGTACAACGACCTGTGAACCTGGTCATACCATGTAACACAACGGTGCTACACAATAGTACAAGAACTACCCAAGTATAGCTAAAAGAATTTAAATAGCAGAAATAAAAATATTAAAGCTAATCACCCAGACCTGTGTGCGGCAAACGTGGCTCGAAAAGATGCACCAGACTAGACTGCTCCTACACCTGAGCACCTGAAACAAGGGGACAAGGAAAAACACGCGTGAGTGATAGGAATGTCACCCAGTACGTGCCCCAAAAACAACGCTAAAATCCACTGAAAACCATTGCCAAACAACTATCATTGCCAAAACCACATGTTCAACTAGAAAACATGGAAAACAATGGCATTTCAAACTTTCTTTTCTTTTCTTTCAAAACCTCATGCTCGTTCATAAACCTTTATTCTCAACACTAGAGAAACAAATCATTTCATCTAGTTTCCTAG
>JAMKQA010013153.1:0-10921 GCA_024699735.1 Posidonia australis
CCTCGAATATTTGTTGGCACATTCGTTTGCAAGAGTAACAGCCCGGAAGGTGGAAGGTCAACAGCCAGAGCTGGGCGCCTGCTTGGTGCGCCAGCCCTGCTCACAAATGACTGATTTGGGCTCTGGCTAATGGGTTTGGGGCTCGGTTTAAGGGCTGATCACATCCAAAGCAACATAGGGACACTCATTCCTGGGTTACCTCAAAATCGGGGTGTCTACAGTAATAATAGTGGATTGTGTTGGCGAGGGCACAACTTAACGGTAGTAGAGTGGTGTGTGTAGTGTGAGTGCAAAGTGTTTGACTAAATGCCTAGGAGAGGATTTGAGTATTGGTGTTGCTTGAAATTTTTTAATGTGTTCATTTTTTAGTGATACATTAGCACTTGTGATTGTGTTTGTACAAAATTATCCTTTCAAATATGATGAAATGAAATCATGTTAGACACTTATACAATTGATGTAAAATTTGATTAACATTTTAATTTATAGAAGATCTACAAAACCAATACTAAAATTGCTATAGATTTTTTAAATCTAAGGGCTTGTTTGGATGGACTAACTATAGTTTTGAAAATACATTTTTTCACTTTCTTTGTACGTGAAAAAACTTTGAAAAAGTGTTTGGTTAAAAACAAAGTTTTTCAAAAAAAAAAAAAAGTAGTTTCAAACCATTAGCAAAACCATCTTCTTCCATCTTCCCTTCGCACACAAAATACAAAACAAAACAAAAAACATTGCAGATGTTGAAGAAACATGTCGTCCTCGTCCTCACCATCATCTTCTCTGCTTGTTCGTGCTTGTTTTGGCTCTCATTATTCGATGCATCGTCCTCGTCAAGAGGCAAAGGTGGCGAAGGGACTTCCAGCTTCTGCAAATGGTGGTCGAAATGATCAAGGACAAAATAAACGATTAGTCGACAGGAGCAATGGCGCTAGACCTATCAATCCTTGCCACCCTCCCCAAGTTCGCATACACGACACCTATCCCCGTCCAGGACGACAAGGCGACGCTGTCGACGTTGGACTACGCCATCAAGCTCGGGGTCGTGCAGGAAGGAGAGCTCATCAGGGTCTTGCCCAACTACATGTACATGTTTCACGTCGATTGCGTCGACATGTGGCTCCACACCAACTCAACTTGCCTAGTATGTTGTGCAGGAGTTGCACCTACTGCCCAATTGGCCATGTCCATGCAGGACGAAGGTGAGGCTTCCACGGCGGCGCAGTCGTGGGAGCTGAAGACGACAGGTTGTGTGTCACATTTGAGGTGAGCGAGCTCCCCGTCGACCTTGGAGTCGTTTTAGACGACACGATAGTTCTGGTTGACATCAAGCGGTTGATGACATCAATCGAGAGTGAACTTTCAATTGATATTTTTAGTGCTCTGGTAGTTTTAGAGGGCCAAGAAATTGAAAATGATCGAACAAAGTTCTGATTTTTACCTAAGATGGCTACTGCCCGAAAAACATGGTTTTGTGAGAAAAAAAGAGATCTCGCCTCTTTTTTCCAAAACCTTATTTTAACCTTAAAATTACAATTTTAAAATGATTTTTTTTTTAATCATCCAAATGGTCCAAATTAAAGTAAAAAACTATGTTTTCTAAAACTGTATTTTTTGACCAATACCATAGTTTTTTGAGGTATCCAAACAAGCCTTAAACAATTCCTTAAAACTATATTTTATAATAAAAACATATATTTTCATCCAAACACTTTTTCAAACTACAGATTTTAAATTTTTTGCATGTGCAAAGAAAATTTAAAAAATATATTTTCAAAACTATAGTTAAAATTCTAAGGTCTATCCAAACAAACCCTAAGTATTGGAAATAAACAATCAATGTACATATTTTGCTTAATCATTTGGGTTCATTTTTTGTGTAGGTGCCTACAAGAAAAATTCCTGTAGGCAACTTAAGTTATTTTATTTTCAGCCGTTGGATTGAGCCAATGGTTGGGATTAATTTTTTTTAATAGAATGTATTGAAGAGCAGACGTGTAACACCCGTAAAATTCATTTTTGTAATTATTTACATTTTTATGAATTTTATTCCTGTACAAGTGTTACTGTTCCGAGGCCCGTTATGTGGTTTTGTGCTTTTGGACTTAGGCCTTGTAGGCTGGCTTCTATTTGCGTGTCCCTGAAAGTGGTTGGCACTGTGCATTGTGGCACTGTGTGTGTGGGGCTGGGTGTGGGTCCGTATGGGGCCCAAGCGTGGGGCCCATGTCGTGGGCCAGTGGTTGGGTGCGTGTGGTGGTTGGCGAGGCTAGTAGTTGAGGGAGTGTTGGTGTGCGTGTGGCTGACTGGTTGCATGCACACGGCCACCTACTCCTTCTGCGTGGCTTTTAAGCCCGGAGCCTCCGCCATGCAAGACCCAAGCCTCCTCTTTTCCCCGCGCATTCTCTCAGTTCGGAGCACGCCCTCTTTCTCTTCTCCCTCCACTCACTCCCTCTCGTCTCACTCTCTCACTCTCCCTCCCCTGTTTCTCTCCTCCCCATGACCTCCTCTCTGTTTGGTGTGCTCGAGGGCCGGCGACGGTGTGTGGTGGCTTGTGGTGGTGCGTGGAGCTCGAGTGGAGTGCTCTCATGGCCGTGGTTGCGTCGGAGTTCGCCGGAGTCGATCGGAGAATCACTGGAGTGCATTTTCAGGTACGCATCTCCAATCCCTATCATAGAGAGCATGAAATGGTAGAAATTGATAGGGTTGCATGAAATCTAGGTAAATTTACATTCCTAGAATTTATTGTGATTTTATGAGAATTTATGGTGGATTTATGGGCATTTATGCCAGTGGTTGCGTTTTGGGTCCTTTGGACCCTTCTACTTTTGTGATTTTATATCTTGATGCTTGGTCAATGGATTTTGGTTTTGTTTGTGTGGATTTGGAGTAGACTCGAGGGTCTACATCTTATGTTTTATGCAAGATTTTTGGTGTTTGTTTAGAGGGTCTGATCGGAGGTCCCAGTTGAGGCGATTTTGAACTATAGGGTTTGGGCTGTTTTTTGTTTTTCGCAGAATTCGGCATACCAAACCATTTTGGTATGCCATTTTTCTATCAGATTAGGTCCTCTGGTTGAAATTCGGTCGTTCGATTTTGGACGGTCACCGGAATCAGGAGATTTCGGTCGACCAAATCATTTTCGGTACACCGAATTTGACCTAAGTGTTGACCGCTGACCTGATTCGGTCGACCGATCCAGATCGGTCTACCAAACCTAGGTTTTTCGGCATATTGAACTTGTTTTTGACATGCTGAATCAAGGCCCAAATAAGTTTATAAAATCTAATTTCCAAGGATTTTGCAAATTGATTTGTTTTGTCCTGTTGAAAGGGATTGTGGGCCGTCAGTGGTAGTCTCCTAGGACCCCTGATGCGCCATTTTGCCGAGGTTTTGGAAGAATTTTCAAAGATATGAAAATAGTTTTGGAAAATGGATTTCAAGGAAATAGTTGGCCGATTTTGGAAAATGTTTTCCTTGTTTTCTGTATGCGGGTCGAGACAGTGTGGGACTGTATCGTCGGGACTAGGGAATGTGACGACATTCTCAGGTGGTCGGGCCTGACTCTCTGGTTGAGGTCGGCGACCGAGATACCTGAGGCTGAGGGGCGTCAGGTCCTGGAGGTATGAGACTCCTTGACTGTCGTCTCAAGGCTAAGGTTGTGGTCCGCGGGTTGAGGTGTCTTATGGCATGACGGGGAGGTATGATACTTCTGCTGTCGCTATGAGCGCTGAGGCTTGGGTGTCGTCGGGTATGGAGGTATGACACTCCCTCCTGAGCACCATGTGTGGAGGACACCGTGAAGAGGCGGACCCTGTGGTGGCCAGTGTGGGTGGGACACGTGCCCCATAGTTGGTAGCGTCCTGAGAGACAAGACAACCTTCCCAAGGAGGGGTTGGCCTTGTGAGGGTTCTCCAGAGAGGGAGAATCGCGGGATGGTGGTTGGCTCCTACACAGACTGGGACACTATGGAAGTGCAGAACGCCGTGGTCGCTCCTCGATCGACTGCTTGTGGCCAGAGTTAAGTCGCCTAGCGTTGGGCTTCCCGACTCACTGTGTGTGGTTTTGGCCATTGAGGGCCTTTGCTGGTGGTTTTAGACTAGTAGAGCCCTGGTTGTGGTTTTGGCAAGTGTGGGCCTGGTTCGTGAGGTTTTGAGGAAAATGGTTTGCAAAACAAATTTTAAAAGAAAAGTAATTATGATTTGTTTTCTACGGTTTTTATGTGGGGAGTGTACTAGGTGACTTCTATCACTCATGTGTTTTCCTTGTGATTTTAGGTTACAGGTGCAGGCATGCAGAGGTTTAGCGTAATGCACATAGTCTGGAGTCTCATAGCCGCACACACAGGTTCCTGGTAGTTAGATATTTACTGTTTGGCTTTAATTTTCCCATAATTTAATTTATTTTAAATTATTGTGGAAAATTAGGAGCGTTACAGGACGTATTCTCCTTCCTCCCATTCCCTTTTTCTTTCGCCGCGGTGGAAGAAATTGAGCTCGGCGACAGTGAAAGAAGTTGAGCTCAGCGACGATGGAAGAGGAGCGTAAGGCGACGAGCTCCAAGACGACGTCTTCTCAATTTCGGCAGGTGGGACTTGGCAGAGTGGTGGAAGTCTGGGGAAGTTCGACCAAGGCAGCAACACGAGGAGGAAGAGAAGGACCTTCGTGATGGGTAGGTTTTCTGTCAATACTTACATACTTGTTAATTTTGGATTGGTTTTTAGTGATGGGTAGGTTTTTTGTCAATACTACCATGTTTTCGTGATGGGTAGGTTGTTTGAGCATGGTAGAGAGCATGTTGTTGTTTGGATTGGTTTTCAGTTAGATTTCATATGGTCGTGCCAAATTGATTTTGCACCTTCACTTGGTTTTGCATTTCAGAGCATGTAGCCCTAACTCAATTTTTAGGGTTTAGGGTTCAAAGCATTTAAATCCTTTATTAATTATGAACTTTTGGAAAGGATAGCGAATAAGAAGAAGCAAATCACATCAAGATTTACAATCAAAATTTTTTTTTATTTGTTCTTACAAAATCATGCCTTTAAGTAACATTTAAATCCTTTATTAATTATTATCAATAAGACTGCTTGGTAGGAGCAAGGAAGATCAAAACAAATTAAAGAAACAAAACTGCCTCCTGAACAAGAGGTGCTTCTACTGCTGCCTAAAACTGCCTGTTGTTATATATTTACATGAGTTGATGAATAATATTTACATATTCACAAGAATAAAAGTCACGTTTCAGAGTAGTTGTCTAACTTATAATGTCAATCGCCATGCATTTTGCAAGCCTTGTATATCTACTGAGCAAGGCTGAATCTTAGAAGAAGGTATAGTAGTTATCTCAATAATACTATTAGCTCCAGGAACTTGAAAATGGCTTCCCCATCAGGTTTCGCATATTGGGATTCAGAGTGGAAGGATTGTACAAAGAACCTGATGGCATATGTTTGTATGAGGATAAAACACTGAAGAGGCTACCATATTCTCCTGTAAACTGGGTCGCAGTTCCAGAAGGCACAACACCTGACCATCTTCTCCATAAGATTTTTAGTACACATGAAGATGTTCTTTTGTGGCACTTGTAACCTTGTGGTTACGAAGACTGACAATCATTACGCAATAAGATAATTAATCAAAGTACAAGATTCTTAACATGTCATGTGATGCAATTTTCTACATTCTAGCAAAATTATGTTTATATCCTATTAAATCAGCCATTATGATTCATGTTGCTCATACTAGATGGACATGGTTCTAAATCTTGACAGTCATTTTTTGCAAATTAAGGTAATGGATTGCAATTTTCTACATGGTTGCAAATCTTGACCATCATACTCTTGTTTGTTATTCCCATTCCCATAATATTAAATATGATTATTCGCATTTCGAACAGGCATGGATATAACATCTATAAGAAATGTATGGGATGCTATTTGTTTGCAGATAACACTTTGAAAAGAAATGTGGTAAAAGAAGATTCTATTTGTTGTCAATGTGGTTTGATTGTTATTGTGAAGACATCCTGCTACTAATCCTGGTTGACGATTTTTTACATGTCCAAATTATTCTCCTAATGCAAGTCATAGTCAACGTCATTGAAATTTTTTTAAGTGGCTTGATAAGGAGATGAGTAATTGAAACAAGGAAGTTATTTTGCAAGTGATGAATGACAAACGTCAAGTAAAAGTCCATGTTCAAGAATTACAAGGTCGCCTTCGAGAAGTTGAGGCTCATAATGATAAATTATTTAGAATAATTGATATTTATGAAAAAGAAGTCAAAATTTGTATGGAATTTATAGACCTTTTTTGCTAGTAGCACTTGCGAAATGTATGTTGAAATTTATGTTAAAGCAATGTTCATTCTATGTGATTTTGCTAGTAGACCTTTTTTATTGGAAGGCATAAATTTGCTGATTATTTTATTATTCTGATACTCTAAAGCAAATATGTGTGAATTTTGCTACAAGATATAGTAAAATGTTTAAAGCAATGTTCACTCTATGTGATTTTTTCCGTGCAAGATATACTCTGATTTTTTTTGTTCTTATACTCCATCTATGTGATTTATGGAGTTGTAATGTGTATTTTTGTATCTTGGATGATGCTTATCGATCTTGAACAATTGAACTCGTGGCTTTATTCCTTATCATTGCTTCAGTCTTTACATGGTTGTAAGCTTGGGGTCCAACACATTTTATTTATTACAAGAAGTATGCATTGCCCATTGTTGGACTAAGCATTAGTGAGAAGTGTTGCAGCAGTAGGGAAGCCAGCTATATGAGCCAGAGAGTATATTTTATACAGCTGATCTGTTGGACTAAGCTAACTAGTATTCCAATGGCATTGCAATTTGCAATCGTCCAGAATTATTGAAATGATGCTGTGGGAAAGACTGTCCTTTATCAATTGTAGAAGTTTTAACATGCAATCTCAATATTAATTGAATTGATCTAATTGTACCTATTAGTTTCTTGCGCAACAAAAACCCATTTTATTTATTACATTTGCAAGCCAAATACCAAATAATCCAAAGTTGATAAGCATCAACATATGTCTTACAAATCCACTGTCTGATAGCATGAACACTTCAGCATATTGCTTAAATCGTGATCTATTATAGTAGAAACTGAATATTACTATCTAATTGTTAATTTTTCCAACTCAACTTCAATAAGATACATATACCATCTCATCCTACAAGGACTATATAAGGTTATTGCACAAGCATAAACGTTTTTTTTTTAAACACAAGCAACTGAGCAAGCTTATAATTAGTAATGATAAATATGAAATTTAGAAGGGGTATTCTTATCATTCAAACTGCAGCAAAGAAAAAAATAACACGCGACCACTTCCTACAAACTACAGATCAAGTAGGTTGAAACGTAACTGAGGAAAGGACTTTCAATCATCAGTTGAACCCAGTTTCCTTACTTTACTACAACTGGTGTAATACATTAAGTGACAATCCAATACAATTATGTAACTGAAAGTACTCTTAAACACATGTCCCAATAGATTTAAGTAACTGCAATAGTCCTGCTAGCTTCACGTTGCTTCCCAATTAGCTAGTTATTTTGAATGATAAAGCAAAAGGTGCAGCTCAACAGGTCTACGGAACTTTGGTGCTGTCCCAAATCCATCATACTTCTCATCATATCTTTCTTCAAGCTACGAATATACCAAGATGATACAGGGTGAAAAACTGAAGCTGCAAAAAATGTAAAAATTGAGGAAAAAAAAACATGCATGCCTGGATGTCCCTTGGCATATGACAATTTAGACTCCAAAAAAAATGGCTCATGACCTCAAGGGATCCAAGAAAGACAACCAAATTATATGGAAAAAGTAATCAAAGTACATTGGCTAGTCTAAAATTAATATCAATGGTGATCTGCAAGTAGTCAGATGTAATGTCCTTAATTCCTATTTGGTAGAGATGGATGCAGCTTACACATTGAGATAATAAAGTCATTGATTCTTACTATTTGGTAGCAATATTTTTTGTCACCCAAACCACATCCTCCTCCTTCACCTCAAACCTGCATACCATTGAAAGGTAAGAAATTGTAGAAAAAGTAAGTAGACTATACAAAATTTACCTAGATATAGGAAAAGTAAATAGACAAAGTAAGTAGACTGTAGACCAAGTGATTATGTGTTGGACCCTTGGTAAAATTAATAGTAGGCTAGGTACAAAAAATAGTAGGCTATCCCAATCATAAATTAATCAACCAAGGGTGCTAAATTAATGTGTATTAATGCCAAGTATTGTTAGCTCAAACAAATCCCAAGATAGCAACAATAGGTAAGATAACTAGCCCCAAGACTCCCAATCTTCCTCATGTACAAGTGAAGAACTTGTATTTGGATAAGTATTGATGTAATGTCCTTCTTGACCACAACCTTTGCATGTTTTTTTTTACTTTCTTTGATTATGACAATGAAACCTCTATACTAGATTTTATACGTGGATTATTGTTTGGCCTCTCTTTGGTTTTTCTCATTGTAGTTGGGTCTTTTACTACAAATCCAATAGGTAATTGCTCTTCAGGGATGGAACCAACTACACTTATTAAAGGTCCAACAGTACTATTCAGATGCACTTGGTCTAGTTTATTCAATAAATCATCCATCCCATGTTTTACTATTTCATACTTGGCAATAGAAGAAGATCCAATATCGGCCAATTTAAATGTTGTAGATCGCAAGTCCCAAAGCATGATAGGAGTGAACTTGTATGAAGAAATAGATCACTAATCATGAATTGATATTTTGCAGTAACACCAAAACAGGATGAATTACATATTTTGTACCTTTGATCAGTTGATGACGAATTTTCAACTCTGGTAAGAGTGATTGTATAATATCTGGCTTGTATGGTCCACCTAGGTAAAATATATTTTTCTGGCAATACGGTCACTCCCTTTTTCTACAGAATTAGAAGAATATGACGACATAGAATACCTTCATGCTCAAATTTCTTACACAAACAAAAAACAGATATTTCATGACCACTATTAAATAGCACAGACTGCGGGCAACCTTCTTTTCCATGCTTCCAAACATGGTATTGAGCATTGTTTCTCATCTTGGATATCTTTTGGGAGGCATAGGATAGTCCTTTCTTCAATTCATTCTGAAACAAAGAAAATATAATCCTCGTGTATTCTTTGTCTGCTAGAGCTTCAATTGGATTAGAAGACAGAAGTATAGGTTTTGTTGACATTGTCATCAAGTCCACTCTTTCTTCAGCATTTCGTATAGGTGATAACACTCTATCATATTGAAACACAAACTTCAAAATAAGAGTTTGAGAATGAACATAACCATCAAAAAAAGAGTGGATACTTTCAGATCGTTGGCTAGTAGACATTCCAGCCATAAACACATCCTTTTCATAACAAGGGACCTAATTTTCTGGAATATCATACATTGTATTCAACCATGTATTGTCTTGACATGAGGGATACATATCTTTCAAGATCACTCATTGATTTTCAAATTCCATGGGAGTTTGGGAACCATATATGCATTTCTCAGAGTCTTATTTAAAGTTGACATTACATCTGAGCTCTGATACATGGTTTACTGCATTTTTACCTATGTGCCATGAACAATACCGATGTATTGTGCCCTCAAAATTTACTGGAATTGTAGCACACATAGCAACATCTTGATCTGTAATGATAGCCTTTGACTTGTTATCATACATGCACCTCAGCAATGTTGTGAATAACCAGGTGAAAGTGTCTTCTATTTCATCAGCAAGCAATGTACAACCAAATAATGTAGACTGTTTGTGATGATTAATACCAGTAAATAGTGCAAAAGGCATATTAAAGTTATTTGTCCTATAGGTTGTGTCAAAAGCAACCATATCTCCGAATTTCATGTAGTTGTCTCAAGACCTTCCATCAAACCAAAAAACACTTCTTATTGTGTGATCCTCATCTAATTCAAATTCAAGAAGAACTATGGATCTGTGGGACTTTTTGATTGAAAGTATCTAAATACAGCCATACATTCCTTGTCAATGTTATTTTGACAAGTTCTTCTTCTATGGGCACTAATTTGTTGGGGAGTGACACCTTCATGGCTACTCTCTGAGAGAACTTGTGCAACTCTAGATAGTCCAACAGCACATGCAGATAAAGTATCAGTTAATCCTATAGCTACTGAAGACAACTTGTTATGAGATCGAAGCTTTGATACTGTCACGTCCAAAATTTTCCACAATAATTTAAACAAATTAAATTACAGGAAAATTAAAGTTAAACAGTAAATATCAAATTACCAGGAACTTGTGTGTGTGGCTAGGGAACTCCAGACTATATGCACCACGCTAAACCAATTGCATGTCTGCACCTGCAAACTAAAACCACAATGAAAACGCATGAGTGACCAAAGTCACCCAGTACACACCCCACGAAAACCGCGGAAAACAAAACTATAATCATTTTCCTTTTAAATTCCTTTCGCAAACCATTTTCTCAAAACCTCAGAAATCAGGCCCACACCGGCCAAAACCACAAACCAGGACTCTACGAGCCCAAAGTCACAAGCAAAGACCCTCAATGACCAAAACCACACATAGTGAGTCGGGAAGCCCGACGTTAGGCAACCAAACTCTAGCCACACGCAGTCCACTGAGGAGTGACCCCAGCGTTCTGCACTACCACAGTGATGGCCACCCTGTGCAGGAGCGTTCACCGTCCCGCAATTCCCCTTCCTCAAGAGAACCCTCAGAAGCCAACCCCTCCCTGGGAAGGTTGTCCTGTCTCTCAGGACGCTACCAGCTACGGGGCACGTGTCCCACCCGCACTGGCCACCACAGGGTAAGCCTCCTCACGGCGTCCTCCATACACGGTGCTCAGGAGGGAGTGTCATACCTCCACACCCGACAACACCCAAGCCTCA
>JAMKQA010013159.1:0-12189 GCA_024699735.1 Posidonia australis
TTATCCAATATATTGATATTTTGATATGTAATATGAACAAAATCCTACCTGAATACTCTAGTTCCTACTTCAATAGAAGTATAGAACGAGTCATGTGTTTTTCCAAGAAGTCATGGATTTTTAGTTCTAAAACTCTCTAACAACTAATTATCAAAAAATTTATCTAAAAATCCAATTCCTTAATTCCAACCACACTTCCTTGCACCAATTCCACCTTAAAAGGAAATTGAGAAACAAGCACACAAGGAACCCATCATGGCAATTAAAGGAACCCATCATGACAATTACAAGATCTTATCGTATGCAACCACTGGTCAAGTGGTAAAATCTCCCAGTGTTTTTTAATGAATTTGGGAGTTTCTATCCACGAACAGAAGTATAATGACTTTGAAAAAAAATGGTCAGAAAGTACGTCCACATTTGGTTCTTAGAGATTATATATATATATATATATATATATAAACAGAGAGAGAGAGAGAGGGAGAGAGAGAGAGAGAGATTTAAATCTTATAATGGATCTAATTGAAAAAGTGATTATATTATCTACTTCTTTAATTAATAATTTTTTTTAAAATTATTATAAATAAAATGATAATTACTGAAATGAAGATTAATATAATTCACGAGATATTACATGTCAATGTGTTAGCACGGATGGATAAGAAATGTAAATGAGCCTTGACAAGGAAACTCCTCTCCCTATGACAAGCACAGAATAGAAGCATATCTGCATATCCCCATAAAAGAAGACATATAGCTTTTTAATTCTAAGGAAAAATAAAGTACACAACTTGGAGCTGCCTGTGATCCATGATCCATGTTAAGGAACCAACATGAAGATAGGGGTTTCGCCTCAAATCACTTGATGTGATGCCAAGAGAGTTTGTCAGCCATGCCATATGAATTACCCATCTTTGTCATCAGTATTCAATCAAAAGTTTTTCACAGCTCCTCTTCTCTTACACCAAAACAAACAGTACAGAAGAATGAAGACATCACTATGTCGATCGGCTTGTTGATCAATGACACCGAAATGGGTTAGTTGATCAATGACATGGAAATGTACACAAATAAATGTCGATTAAAAGAGCTGTGTAGTAAGTACTTGTACAACCTTAAGCGTAGAAAATCTAATGGTGCCAGCACTTTTAAGCTTGTCGAGCTGCTCCCCTCCACGGCGCAATAAATACTCAATGTGAAGAAAATTTTTACGATCCACAGTCTTTGCAGGCTAGATGGCTTCATACTGCTAGGAGCCATCTCATGTTACTACTATGAGTATCCAGAGGACCTTCAGTAGCACTGATGCAGTGATGTGTTTCTCTAGCTTCGAAACCCTTTTCTGTCAGAAAAAACAATAAAACATGTGTGAAGTTATGGTCATATATAGTAGTAAATTTTATGACCGAATACTTAATAACCAAAACCAATTTGATTTCTGCCAAAACAAAGCAAGTAGAAATGCTCGTTACTGCACAAACTATGGTATTTGTTGCCCACCAACCTGTTAGCATCTCCACAAAAGACGAGGAAACTTTTTTCCCTATAAAATTCACAGCATGCTAGTATCTCTACAAAAGACGAATTTGTCAACCATGCTATATGAAGTACCTAGCTTTGTCATCAGCGCCCCTGGCTTACTTAGCAATCAAAAGTTCATACAAGGAAATTATCTCACATGGCTTCACAGCTTTTTTCTTGCTCCCTAGGCATGAGAACCAGCAGACATGGGGCTGGGGCTGTGGTCTTTCGCTTCAGATGGTGCATTTGCCGACATTGTTGGAGCTACCTAAAATTGAGAGAAACAATTAAACCTGCCACTTCTCTCCTAAATTCCACAACAATTAAATCAACCAAACAGTGAAGAATGAAGACATGACTTTATCGGCTTGTTGGTAAATAATAATAATAAGTAACAAAATGCTGATTAAGAACTGTGCTTAGCGCTCATATGACCTTAAGCGTAGATAAGCCAATAGTGCCAGGGCTTTTAAGCTGGTCGAGCTGTTTCTTTCCACGGCGCAATAGATACTCAATGTGAAGAAAATTTTTACGATCCACAGTTTTTGCATAATTGTGGAATTCAGTAGAGACAATTGACTCAATCCTATGCCGCTCTTCAGGACCTTTAGAACGAGCTGCTCGGAGAAATCCCCTGTAAAGTCCCAAAACTTGTTTTTGCAAACCAGATAGCTTCATACTGGGAGCCATCTCATCTTAGTAGTATGAGTGTCCAGATAACCTTCAGTAGCACTGCTGTGCTTTTCTAGCTTCTTCCTGACTTGCAGTTGGTTCAAAACCCATATCCATTAGAGAAAAAAAAAGCATGAGTAAAATGATGGCATATAAGATAGTAAATTATATGACATCATATTTCAAAACTAAAAACAAATCATTTTTTTTGTCTGGGATAAACTAAAACCATGATACATATATCTCTAGAAGCTCAGCCAGAAAAATCATTTAAGATATAACTTGTTAATGAGTAAATTTATAAGTATTTAGTTTGGTATCTATAAGCAGATGTGTGAGCAGGGGGGAAATGAAATATTGGAAATAAAAAATCATAACAATGAGGGTCGTTTGTTCTGATCTTTGAAGTTAAATGCATTGTCTTGATTTGTCCGATTAATGATGACTTCGTTCTTATTTTCTTTCAGTTTCATTTAATTCATACCAAAGAAAAAAAACACAAATGAGAGTAATTGGGATCAGTATGGATCTTAATATACAAAATGCAATTAAATGAAACAAGACCCACAGAAGCACTATTGTTGAGCTCAATTTCAAAGCTATCCTTGTAAATTGTAAAAGTAAATTTTCTTCTCATTTTCCATGAGTATTCCTAAAATATATAAAGTATACACAATCAACACAGCAATTGCAAATGCATACTATCTGATAGAAGTCTATGATACGTTGAACATGTATGCAGAATATTAACAATGAGAAAGAGGTAAACAGAAACTGAATAAAACATAAAAATAGATCTTAAGATCGGCATCTTGTAGATACATATATCCCATTCTAGATGCTTGTGCCAATCATAATTTTTTTCATTTTATTATCTTCTTCTCTCTTTCCTTTCTGTGTTACTGTTTGAACTGTTATTTGCTATATTATGTTTGTGTTGATTGGGCAAATAGCACTGACATGTAAGGATGCAAATAGCAAATATAGCAAATAGCATCCAATCAACACAAACAACACTGACATGTAAGGATGCATATAGAAAGATATTAGTGAGTATTAAGTAACCATTACAATCTCCTAACTAATAGGAACATTGATATGGTATCACAAAAGCCCTAAAATCAGGATTTTGGTTTAGGCAATTCAATAGATAGCAATAGACTCCATTTTTGAGATCTAGATACGGTTATGTACCTTCAGTGTGCACTTGGGGAAGCTTGTCTAAACTGAGGAAGAGGAGTTCATTTTGACGGGTGAGAGCTGATGTTGCTCGATTGGACGAGAGGAGCTGGCTTTGGGAGGAAAGTGATTATTGGGAGCGAAAATCTGTCTTTACGAAAAAAGAGGGGAAAATGTATTTATGGTGAACAAGGGAGATATGAGATCCTATTTTTCTTGGATTTGCCAAAATGTGACAATTCGGCTCAAATCTGAGATGGCACCTTTCGATTTCTCAAATCCATCCTAAACACCAAGAATCCTTTGAGAAATCCCAACAATTTACAACCAAATGTTGTACTTCTGAATCCCTATAATTTTCAGTACCAGCTCAATTGGAACCCCAATTGAAAAGACACAGTAAAACAAACCCAAGTAAGCAAAAAAGGGACTGTTTTGTGGTAGAATTGAATTTGGGATGTTTGTGACCTGAAATCTCAAGTCATTCCGTGGACAGGTCAAAAATGATATTTGTAGGATGGGCACAATTTGAACAAGCATGTTTACCTTCTCTCTAACATAAATAACATTCCTGATCCTCTTCAGTTTGATTCATCTTCAACACAATTTTCGAGCTTACTGTTTTGATTGAAGTGTCTGAGTATTTGCCATTTTTTGTCAAGCAAAGTCCTTAACCTTGTAACATATAAAGATGAGAGCTCAACCAAGTGTAGGCACATGCCTATGCTAGCTTGCACTAAATTCCCTCCTTTTCAGCAAAACAGAATGGTATTAACATTTGAACACAAAACTCTGGAAGTGGAAAAATCGCATACTTGGTGCAAAACTTTCTGAGTGGAGGCGAGAACCGTTACCAGCCAACCAACCAACAAGCCTGAGCTTGTTAAGATTGCTACAACACTAACAAATCACCTTATCTCATGTTTCACAAACATGAAACATTCTAAACACAGAAATGGTTGAAAACACTAGATTATTTCCAATTCAAGATTTTAGTCCCAAATAAAATCTGAACGAAGCAGTGAAACTTTATATGCAATTTGTTACCTGATGAAGAAAAATAAAATAAAAATATGTGCATAGGCATGGCGATCGTCGATATTGGAAGAGATCACAAACCTAAACAAGCGAAGCCGGAGGAAGGGAAAAAGATATACAAGAAAACTACGTAGAAATCGGAGAAAGAACAACAACAACGACACGAATTTTATTCTAGAGAAATAGGAAGAGAACTCAAACCTAGATATTGGCTTGTTTGTTGCATCGAATACGCATAGAGTGGAGCACGGCCACGTTTCACTTTGTCACGCCCGACCGCACCCCTCTCGCTCTCTCTCTCTCTCTCGCCCTCTATCTTTAAGTACGCCCCAGCTAATTTTCTCTCTCTCTCTCTCTCTCCCGATCTCGAAGTGTACAAACAAAG
This sequence comes from Posidonia australis, assembly GCA_024699735.1. NCBI lineage: Eukaryota > Viridiplantae > Streptophyta > Magnoliopsida > Alismatales > Posidoniaceae > Posidonia > Posidonia australis. The sequence continues at coordinate 4,796 of JAMKQA010013159.1, forward strand.
GGAAGGGAGTCAGGGACCAAGGCTGGCCTTAGGTGCTCTCATTTCCTTTGTGAGATTGCAAATTTTATTGGTTCCTGACATGTTTAGTTTACTAAGATTATCTCTTTTTAACAACATAACCATTAATGTCTCAGGTCGGACGTCATCCAAGACGTCATCCGAGGTGTCCGGATGTCACCATATTTGTTCAGGATGTCGTCGGATTTGTATCTACTAGCATCACCTAATATGCCTACTGGACGTCGGATTCATCACTGGACATCTTGGATGTCGTCGAGGTCATTCATCCCAGACACATCAGAAGTCCTTCCCAACATTGCTGGAGTCGTCCCGGCCGACATCGCAGTCACCTTGACGCATTGTTGAATTCGACTCGGACATCCTCCAAGTCACACATCTTACACGCTGCTGGGTTCATCTCATTCGTCCCCGGATTTGCCTCACGCAACCACTTAATGAGCTTGAGTGATGCTTGAATTGGCACTAGCATTTATCGGAGTTATACCACACGTCGCTGGATTCGTTATCAGTATTCAGAGTTTCTCAAGACGCCAAACATGTGGAATGATATCTGCCTAGGAATCCAGACATGTCATGCGTAAATTACAGGATCTGAAATCTCAACTTCAATGAAATCCGAAGTTTGAATACAGCATCCAAAGGCACCCATACAATGCTAGGAAAGGGTGGCGACACTGTAGTAGTAAGCAGGCATCAATCTCAAAGAACAAAGAAAGATAAATAACAGATTTCAATTGTCACTAATCATTTACATTTATAAGTTGGTCAACATTAAAGACACTATCTTTGACATCTCAGGACATTCTCTCTGTTGTATCAAATCACTAACACGAATACCGCACTTTGAGGAGTTCGTTGTGCTAGCAGATCCCAGAATCCCGGTCCACAAGCTCATTTGTAAACATCCTGCTATGAAGGAAAAAGGACTGATAAGCTTAACAGTTTAGTTGCTTCGTGACGTCAAACAAAATTTGCAAGTAAAGACCAGCACGGCTCTTCATAATCGGGGCAATGCCTTCTTTGCAGCAATTCTTCCGTTTTTCATATAAGCTGCTAGCTGCGGTAGGCCCAGCAATTCATTTCCAACTACCATAAAACTTTCAATGATTCAGTTCAACTTCGAGAATCAGAACTCTTCACAGCAGCAATAATTGGTCATCTGCTATCTTTAATGGCCGTAACAGGCTGCTTGACAGGAACGCCGGCCATGTTCGTTGGCTCTTTTCTGCCAACCTCCACTTCTTTTGTCATGATGCTCTTTGAAATTTTCTTTGTCTTATCTGCAATTTCCTTCACAATCTCCTCCAGTGCATCTAACCTGTCCTTAACCTTTAACAGTTCAGTGTCAGACACTTTTCCTTTGCTGGCCTTTTCTGCTTCCTTGGCATTTTCTTCTTCCTCGGCTTTCTTCCTTTTCAATTTTATTTCCTAAAAGTCAAACAATCCTGATGACAGTTAAACAGTAGTGAACTGCCACGGCAAAATGAGTACTTTCAGAACATATCATATCAAAGAGCCAAACATGAAGATTGCAATATTTTCTCTTGATTTAACATGCTACAGTCGTATGAAGATTGAATAAGCAGGTGAAACATCATTAAATTAGAAAGAAAAAAAAGGCAAGTGGTAAAAACCATATTAGCTAGTATGCCCATGGAAAATCAACAAAATATAGCTGTCACAAATAACAATAGCATGAGACTGTCAAAAGACTGATTACTTCTCTCTCTCTGTTTTTTTTAGAACAGTAGGCTGGTTACTCATTGTTGGTGTTAAAGCATGAGACTGTCAAAAGACTGATTACTTCTCTCTCTCTCTTTTTTTAGAGCAGTAGGCTGGTTACTTATTGTTGGTGTTAACGGATTATAATGAATCTTGAGATCCATATATATCTTGTAATCCTATATATGTTTTGAACTCTAATCTCAATACATAAGAACACATTTTCCCCTTCTCCTTCTCTTGTCTCTAACATGGCATCAAGAGCTAAATTATTTTGAGTAACAAGAGAGGACCACCACCTGTCGCCACTCGACCCACCGCCAACCCGCCGTCACCCGAACAACCATCAACCTGCCGTCGGCCTGCCTCCAACACACTGTCAAGGCTTCAGCCTGTGGCTTCAGCCGGCAACAGCACCACAGCCATCCAGCCTGCAGCTTCCACCTACAGCCGTCCAAGGCCTCTAACCCAGCCAACACATGGCAATCCAAGCCATGCAGCCTCCTCCCAAGCTATGTGACAGGTCGACCATCTCTCCACCCTCACCAAGCCTTGGTCATCCTTTTTTCGTCCGTTCATGACTTTAGAGACGTGATACTGGTGATTTGAAGGTGATTTAGGTCCTTCTACAATAAAACATACTCCTCTTCCCAGAGTGTCATTGGATCTCTCTTCAAACATGGATTAATGTGTCCTTATTCATGTACTGGAGTAGTGGCTTTCTTGGTAGGACACAACTTGTTATCCTCCATATGATTTTGTATTGAGATATTGACGACATGTGTTCATTACGTGTTTGATGATTTACTATAGTGTGTTTGTAGATTAGAATTGTTCCTCCATTATGTCACATTCTAAGACTATTATCGGCTCCTCCTCTACGCCTTCCCATGCATCTGAGATTTTTCAGGCATTGTCTAAGTTGACTCGTCCCAACTTCGCTGATTAGAGTGTGTATTTTACCTTTCTGGTTAAATCCTAAAGGAAGAAGTAGTACCTTACTGATGATCCATTCACATCTACAGATTCCTTCTATGCAGATTAGGAGGTAAACGATGCTTTAATTCGCACATGACTAACAAATAGTTTTTTTGAGGGAGGTCTTCTTGTTATCCATCATAATGAGACAGTAAAGACAACTTAAGATCATTTGGTGTCACTTTACTCTAAATGTGTTAACATTTCCTAGATTTATTCACTATATAGTGATTTATTTGCTTGACTGACTCATGATATCACTCCTGAGGCTGCAACTTCTCCAACATCAGCCTTTCTTTGTTGATATTGCCACCCGATAGAAACAATTTGAGGAATTATTGATTGTTTGTTATCTCCAGAGGTTACCCGCTACATATGACACAATTTGCCAACATATTTTTGATGAATCCACTATCTTCACCTTAGCCTCCATAGTGACTCATGTCTCTACTATGACACATCTATTGAGTCATTCTACTCCTGTTACTGCTCCACCTCCTAAGATTTTTGTCCATGTTGTTGGACACAGTTTAGAGGGACACAGTAGTGGAGGTCATTCCAGTGGACATGGTGATCGTTGCCTTACTTGGGTCATTCCTATTACTGATGTCATGTTCTTCAAGTCTATTCCCTACTGAGTCCGAACCCTTATGTCTAAAGGTGTCGCTCATCTCTAGGATGAGAACTTTCTATTGATTGAAGATGAATCTCTGTACAGACAATTTAGTTGGCAAACTCACCTGTCTCATAGTCACAAGACATAGCCTTTGCAGTTCCCATGGTAAGCTAATTTATTCACAAACCTAAGGAATGTCACCTAAATGCAGCTACAAAAAATCTCCAGATAAAGGTCTCTCATTCAAAAACAACGATCTGAATTTGCATCGAAGCACATGATAACGCTAACAGGAAGTCTACTTTAGATTACTGTACCTTTTTGGGAGATAATTTTGTGACATAAAAGAGCAAGAAATAGAATACCTTGGTATAGCTCAAGTAGCATGTGAGTTAAAATAATTAAGTAATTTGTTGTTGGATATTAGAGAGACATATACTACTCTTCTACCTATGTATTGTGACAACCAAATCGCTATTCACATTGCTAAGAATCCAATATTTCATAAGAGGATCAAACACAAAGAGGTGAACTATCATCATACAAGAGGTTCTTAATAGACAAATTTGCACTTCATTCGTCTCCTTTGACAAGTAACTCATAGATATCTTTACTAAACCTTTCTCTGCTATTTTCTCTGATATATGTATCAAGCTGAGCATGATTGATATATATACTCCAATTTAAGAGGGAGTGTTGATATTAAAGGGTTATATAGGTATTTCAGTGTAAATGGATCTTGAGATCCATATATATCTTGTAACCCTATATATGTCTTGGACTCTAATCTCAATATAAAAGAACACATTCTCCCCTTCTCCCTTTCTTGCTTCTGACACCTATTATATATTCAAAAGCATTTAATAAGTTTTTCAACAAAAGGTTGGGATGTCTCTAGTACATTTTTAACAAGACATCGAAAATGTCTACTGATACCTAACAAAAGATATCCAAAGACAATCTCAAACAGTGTCCGATTAAATATTGATAGGCAATGTGCCTATGGATACCTAATAAGGATGCAGACAGATAAAGTATATCCGTATCTATATCTGTTTATAAGCAGATACGGATACGTATATATCTTTTAAATTTTCAACGTATACAAATACAGATATCCGTATATATATATATATATATATTTAGACAATTTTTTATCTTAACATCTGACCATTAGACTAAAAATCTAAACCGCTAGATATGATTAAAACTATTTAAAATGTTTGTATATAAAAAATCAAGTGATTTTGAAATTCCTAAGTATTAAACTTAGCATGTACTTGTTATAGTTTATAAAGAGTCATTGAATTTGATATAAATAAATCTATATATTATGAGTTTCTAAATGATATAGATATTAGTGTGTAACTAATCTAAATGATATATATTAAGATCCATAGATAACATTTTAGTTTTGAAACTTACAACTTAGAGATCTAGTGATTCTTGCTTTAAAGTCGTTGAATTTATACTGAATAGATATGTATATTAAGAGTTTCTAAATGATGTAAATTTTAACATGTATCCAATTTAAATGATGTAGATTAATATCCATGGTTATATTTTGATTTTGTTAAATTATTTATTTACTTTACAAGGATTTTATGTTGTCACTTATAGGATTTTACTAACGTTAATTAAGAAAATATGTTATAAAATGTGACAGTTTTTTATTAATCATTAATTAATTACACATTCACAATGGTGGAATATTAAAATTTAGATTCATAACTTCATCTTTTTTTGGAAAAGATAAGTCTAACCTATTATTATGTCTAATTTATTTTTATTTTTGATATATATTATTTTTATTTCATATATACTAAATAACTTAAAATATATAACTATATGAAAATCTTATTAATGGTTTGATTAATTATGTAATGTATATATCGCCTTATCCATTTTTACGTCCGACTTTATCCATATCCGATCCTTTTTTATCCGTTCTATATCTATATTTGTTTTTTGAGGATATGGATATGTAATTTTCCTATCCGTATGATATCCACATCTGTATCCATTTCTGCATTTCGAAAACGGATATCCGTTTGCACCCCTACTAACCAACATTTAACAAAAGCAACAATGAATTGAAAATGCGAACATAAAAGACAAAACAAACTAAGATCTAAAAGTTGCCTCAGCAACATGGTAACCACTGCATGCTATAAAGTTCAACATTGTTGACGATATCCACCAGACAAGCCTTAGCATTCTCAAAGATTATCTTATTTTGGCTGATCCAAAGTGTGACCATGCCGACGGAAGGGGACCGCGCTCCCATAGGGCCACGACAGGTCTGGTGGTTCCAAGGATGGAAAAGAAATGACCCGAAAACATCAGAAACTGTGCAAAAACGAAAACATGTAGTTGCCACCTAGTCTATTTGAAAAGGAAAGACGAGAAAAACTGCATCGGAAGATCAAAAATCGAAATTGAATGCAAAACAGGAAGACTCATGCCAAATGGATTCGACATATGGATCATTGCGAACTGGAAAAAGGATAAGGACTCCTATTACTTGCGGAGAAGGTGTTAGGCACCCCTACATGCCCGACGAGTCGGTCTTTCATGGTATCTTGCTTGCGTGCATGAAAATGTAGACACTTGGATGCCGATTAATGGGTTGTATAGATGATGCAAGGGAAATAAACCATGGATTAAGGAAACAAACCAAGCTAATAGAAAAGCATAATCAAATCGAGAAACACTAAGCAAAGTACAAGATGAAAGACGGGTGGGCTCACTGGCTGGACTGGATCGGACTATGTTCCTGGGTGACACGTGCATGTGCCACGCGCACATCACTCACACAGTCTAGACGCGTGTTCTCGAGGATGTCACGATCGTTTACCATTATTGCCATACCCACCACGCATAAATACCATTGGGAGATGGCCAACGAAGCACAAGGAAGTAATCACACAAAGAGCTCATGCAAGTATCAAATTCAAGGAAACTCAAAAAACTTATAGAGAACCCAAATCATTAACAAGAAATTCGAGCAAACCAGAGAATGAAAACATGGCAGAGATAATGAAACGTGCATGAATGGAGGGCAAATGACCTCGACTTGGTGGGAACTGACCTTATCTATGCCTTTGTCCATACGCGCATGTGTAGCACGCATTCGCGACACGCACATGAAACAAGGCCAGGCAGGCTTGCCTCATTCATTGCTTCCTCCCCAGAAGGCGAAGCATATCTGGGCCTGGGGACATGTTTGGAAGCTTGGGAGGACCACCATGGCGCGATGTCAATGCGGAATTAGTGATGAAAAAACAAGGGTTCCCCTCCCCATCTCCATCGTCGACGTCAACGCCGACTTCGCTCTGGCGAGCCCCTACGGGAGGTCTCCAATGCACGAGGTCGACTCAATCGCTCCGGGGAATGAAGAGAGAGGAAGAGAGACCGTTGGACGTCTGCACCAGGTGCTCAGGGGCCGGGGCAACCTCACGCCGGCGATCAACATCCGTCGACGGCGAAAACAACGAGATGCACAAAGCACAAGTGAAAACCGGAAGGGAACCACACAGGAGGAAAGCAAATGCAATACTTGACACTCCTATAACGGTCGGGGAGGAAGCGTTGTACCTGCGGATGGCTAGGGAGGCATCGTCGACGTCGGCAGACGGGAACCTCCGACGAGGTGGCGGGAGTGGCTGTCCGAAGGAAGAGGAGTTTCGGGAATGGTTTGGGACTCCGAGGAATGGCTCGGGAGGTGGAAGACGGGTGGCTTCTTACGGCAAGGGTGATGGGTTCTCCTTCTCCAGCGAGCCTGCTCCCAGGTATTCTCCCCTCCTTCTCACGAAAAATGTCTGGGTGCCTTGGCTGAGGGAGCCCGGGATCGTTTTGGTTGGTCGCTCTGGTGGTAGGTGGAGATGGCAGGGCGTGGGGAGCTGTCAGGGGTGGTAGGAGAAGGCTCGTCGGTGCCGCTGCAGGCCTTACGTGTCGACGGAAGCGACGTAGGACATGAGTGGCTGAGGACAGGGCGTGGGCAAGCTCTAGGATATCAGATACACCGGGAGACAAGTCGACATTACATGCACGGCAT
>JAMKQA010013161.1:0-11235 GCA_024699735.1 Posidonia australis
AACAACAGATTATCCATTAATAAACCATTAAGCACAAAATTACAAATAATACATGGTTTATTAAATAAAATGGATAATCGGACCCAGATGTTACAGCAGTGGAGACAGTGTTGTTGATTAGGATAGAGGAAATGTTATTGCTCCTCCTATGGCATTTAACCATATTATGAAAGAAAGAGGTATTCAAATCCCCTTCTTTCAACCATTGGATTCTAGATTTTTGTCTCCAATATATCTCTTACTCTTTAAGGAGAGAAAGGTGTTCCAATCTCAATGACTTTTTCAGAACCCAGTCTATCCTCTCAGAGTCTTCAACTTGATTGTCCATTTCCTCAATTAATATCTCAGTAGTTCTGAGTCTTTTCTTTCTAGAAGCTATAATTGGTGCTAGCCATTTTTTAAGAATAGCTTTTAAGTTCTTTAGTTTTGGCACTGAACTCAGAAACAGGTGAAGTAACAGACAGGGGGTACCCATTTTGCCCCCAAAAATCCTTTATAACTTGTTCTATGCCTTCATAAGATAACCATGATTTGTAGAATTTAAAAGGAATGGGGCCCCAGTTGGGGGATTGAGTGTTAATGAGGATAGGTATATGATCAAATACTATTCTGGCCTTCCCAGCACAAATAGAGTCTGGAAAGCTCACTGACCAACCTTGAGACATAAGGAAACGATCCAGCTTAACCATTACAGGGTTTTCTTGAAAGTTAGACCTGGTGAAGTAGAAGTTATTTGGTGATAAGTCTATCAGTGAATTCTGATCAATAAAGTGATTAAATCTATCCATGTGATTGTTGCTGCAAATAATAGGGGAATGTTCACTAGGGAATCTTATTACATTAAAATCACCCCTCAGCAGCCAGCAACTATTGACTCTGGTACCTATATGGTGCAATTCTTCCATGAAGATGGGTTTCATACTGTGGTCGCATGGGCCATACACCCCAGTAAGCCACCAGACCAGATTGTTATCCAGATTTTCAAAATTTATAGTAAGGCTAAAACTGAAAAGGAGGCAACTGATAGCCTTGAATTGCTTGCTATCCCACCCTATCAGTATCCCCCCTGAAGCACCAACAGAGGGAACCAGAGACCAAGTATTAATTTTATGGCCTCTAACATATCTTAAACACCTTTCAAGAAACTCTTCCTACTTGGTTTCACTAACAATAATGATATCGCATCTGTTAGATGCAATAAATTCCTTTAGCTCTCGCTTCTTATGCCTAGACCCCATGCCTCTAATATTCTAGGCAGCTATAATCATAAAAAATATTGATAGTTAAACAGAAGAAACCCCCCCTCCAAGGGACCCTGGGGGTCTTCCAACAAGACAAACTCTTTGCCTTGCTCCTTTCTTATTTGATTAAAAAATGCAATGGAGTCTTCTTTAGAGGATAAAGAAATACCAATTTTATTACAAAAACTTTTGAAATGCTCATAAGACTCCCAGATCAAAGGATCCTCAGGAAGAGATCCTTGTGTACCAGAGGGTAGCTGATTATCAGTACAAGCATTAGAAAAATTACTTGATACAGAGATAAGACTTAAATCAGTAAAGTTTTCAGGAGTAGTGTGCAAATTCTCACCTGGAGCATGCACAGGAGTAGGGGGCCTAGAGGCAGGCTTCTCGGAATATGGTGAGTCCAATTCCTCCTGGTCCAAGCAATCGTAGATGGTCATAACCTTCCTGAACTTTGCCAATGAAAAGTTCCTGGCCTTTATTTCAGATTGCACCCACTTGGGGTCAACATCACAGGGCTCAGTATTTCTATGGATAGGAGGGACAGGTTTTGCTGCAGGATTAGCTGGAATTGCAGGAGTGGGTAACAATCCAGCAGACTCATTTGGTAAGGGCAAGGGGGAAGGGGATGAGGATGGTCTCATCCAAACATTTTTCCCAGATTTCCACTGGGACTTGGTGCTTTGTTGGTTTTTTCTACTGACATTTCCACGCCAGCCTTTTTTAAAAGGTTTTCTAACTAGGAGTAGATTCCTAGAGGAGGAGGCCTGGGAGGATTGTTTAGGCCAGGCTGGGAAAGTCTTTAAGGATGGAGGGGAGGAAGAAGAACAGAGGTCCCAACTTAGTCGATATTTGATAGGATAAACCGTTTTCCCATAACAGAAGAATCTCACATCAGGGATTTCTTTTCCTGGGAAGAGCTTAATCCTTACCCTAGCAAACCCCAAAAATTTGACTCTGTCGATAGATAAGTCTACCTCAATGAGCTCAGCGAAATCTGAAATCAACCGATGGAAAACCTCAATACACCATAAGTGGTGAGGGATGCCTTCCAGCCTGATCCAAGTCCCTTCTTCCTTAAGAGATAGCACAGCGTTAGAGCTGGGCGACCAGTGCACAAAGGAAGCAGATAGTGAATGAAGGGAGGACCCAAATCGACTCAGGATGTCATTTTTATCTTTAATGGAAGGAAATTTCAATAGAAATTTCCCAAGGGAGAAATCAGAGATTTCTATTTTAATATGAAGGGGCCAGCTAGTGAGAATGTGTTGGGATAACATCTCCAGAGTAAGACGGGAGGAGTGGTTTGTGACTATGGCACAGCAGGAGTAATGGATGGTAAGGTCACAGGATGCGTCATTAGGATAAATGACAATCGGGTTTTGGGGGGACAACCCAGCCATAGAAGACTTATCTCTGGATTCCTGGAAAAAATCACAAATTGCTATCGAATGAGAAGAAGCTTTACATCTATAATAAACCCCAGAGAACTTACAGTTACTCTTTATATGGCCACGCAGACCACACAAAAAGCAGCGATTATTTTTCGTACAGAAATTGATGAGTATTTCAATTGGAAATGACACAATCCTGCACAAAATTTCTATTTTTTTTTATTTGCAAGAAGTTTTTTTTATCTCAAATTTATGAAAATATTTAGTGCAATTGGATCGCACTACAACCCTCTCATAGCCACACCCCTATCCCTAGGTGCGATCACATTATGATCAGGCCACACCACATCAAAACCCCTCTCAAATGTTATCACGCACATTACCGTGAGCAATTCTTGTGGCCACAAAGGTTTCATTAGTACTTTATATCATAAAGCACCTCAATTAAATTTGCAAAACAGTATTTTGACTTTTCATGTAGTTATAGGTACCCTGATTTGTAGTCACTTGTTTGTAGATTTTACAGGAAGAGCTCACATTGACTGTGACGAGGTATTTCCATCATCTGAATCTATCTCAACGTCAAAACTTACTCAAATCTATCTAAATATCAGACTAGACTATCACATCCCTGTTTGTAAGTCTAAAATCACATTCACTCTATTTTTGCTAATTAAATCTACATAATTATTACATGTATATTATTCACATAACTATTACATACATGTATATCATTCACTAAACCTTTGTATGCGTGCATTTCACGTAATCATTGCATGCATATTATTTAAGTAACCATTACATGCATGTATATCATTTTTTTTTTTTTGTAAACGGTAGTTAGTATTTCTTTCTATTACTTTAATAAATTTACAACCACAGTATTGCATAGCATTGCGTCCAACAAAATATTACAAAAATGGTAATCCGTCACTCAGCAGGTGACCAAAAAATATTACAAGTATCTTATGAACCGAAAAATCTCAGTAAAAATTCTCAACAACTGCAAGCTGCAAAGTATAAATTAACCAGAAGTTAATCACGCATGGGAAGAACAGGAGTTCCAGTATCATGCTTCATCTCATATTGGGGATTGCTGGGAGCCAATGAACTAAGTTCCACATCTCTGTTATACTGATAAGATGGTATTGCCCGTGTATTTTCGCTTTTTTTGAAACCTGTAGCCAAAGAGTCTACCCAACAGTAAAACAATACACGTATATCATTCACCAAGTCATTATATACATATATTTCACATTGCTAAGTTATGTATTTTTATTTTAAGTCATTGTATACATTTTACTTAATCTTTTATATACATTTCTTCATGTAGTTAAACTACGTACTTCTTCATCAAGTCATTATATTTTTCTTTGTGTAGCCATACATGCATACATAACCTCTTGACCTTCAACTAACATAATTCTTAGATTTATTTACTTTTGAACTCCGAACGGTTATACTTCAAGCATTTAAAGCCTCCATCTCCGAACGGTCATGGATGGTCATTTCGTTTAGTGGATTTTATTAGATTTTATTGGTTTTATGATAATGTAAGATGTCTGATTTGATGAGTTCATGATTCCCTTACATGCCTTTGCAAGCCTTTATGCTTTATGTAGTCTGCCTTCTCTTCCATGTCGTTTCATTTGCATGTTTTAGTTTTGGTTTTGTGCATTAACCATTGCTTCGTGTTTTTTTTTTGAGATAGGAGTGTGGTTTATGTGAGGCTTCTTGCCTTCGTGTACAAGACCCATTCATGGTTTCATGGATTGTCACTCATTCCTTTATAGCTTCATGGAAGAGGGGTGAACTCATGTGTGTTTGGCATGATTTTAGCTTTGCATTGCTCCTATTCTTCTTTTATTTTCCCAATTGCATCATGGAAATTTTACGAGGATTCCTAAAGTAGGCATTGTGGTCTATGGCCTTTAGAGCTAAAAGGAACCCATATGAACCCATGAGAATCAAAGGAGTGACAGAGATGTTTTTTTGAGTCATTTTCTCTATACAAGTGTGTTCCATGGCATCTAGGTCAGCTCATCCGACAACCCTCTGCTTGATTGCATACATGTATTTTGCTTGAATGATTGTGATCCTTGCCTTCCTATTTGTTTATTCCAAGATGCATTATACTTGCTTTCACATGCTTTTTTTATTAGCTTTAGTTTTACACGTAGTAAGGAGATGACGCTTATTGTGTTGAGCTCTTATTGATCGACGGTTTAGAATACGTACAGCGTGGTTGAGCTTCCTTGGCCTATTTTCCCCTAGTGATTTCCATCGATATTGATTAATCGAGCTTAAATCATGTTTACTTGTGTGATTCTTGTTAGCCTCTCATGGTTTCACGATCGTTTTGGTTTTTCCAACTGCATCCATTAGGCAGTGATGCATACTATATGAAGTTTTTGAGAACCAAGCGCAATGACCTCGCGTACCTCCTAAGTAGGTTGTACCGATACATGCAAGCGCCCTGGCTCTAAATACGTATAGCGTGGTTGAGAATTTAATTGCATCGTTTTCTACTCTGCATGTTTTCCACCAGCATAACATTGAGCATTTAACATTAGACATAGGCACACATTTACATGGCATTACATATTGCCTTCGGGTATACAAAAACAGACATTAAGCCGACATAGCCATATAAGCAAGCGTAAAACCATGAAAGACAGACTTGTCGGGCACATTGAGGTGCCTAATACCTTCACGTGTGCAGTAACCTTTCCTTTAGCACAGATCATGCATTGCTTTTGTAGCTTTTGCTTTCTTTTTGTGATTTTCCTTGTCTCCGTTTTTAAGTAAATTAGATAGCGACTCCATTGTTTTTTTATTCACATTTGCATTGCTTTTCTACCTTGGTTTTCACAGTGACTCTACTAGTCATCGTGCGTTCGACCTTTCGTGCCTCGCACGAGCTGATTGCTAGCATGGTTACAGTAGCAATATAGCATCAATCTCTTATTCAACAAGAAAATGATGTTTGTGTTCTTACAAGCTATATACTTTGGATTGTCAATGAATGAGTTAGGTCAAACTCGTTGATCTGTTTTACCTAACTCATTATTTTAGGATATGTGTTGAAAAATCAAATGCATTAGACCCTTTAACTTATAACTTGTTAAACTAAAGTCTTAATGGGTTAGGTCATGAGTTGGATATATCATTGAATTCATGGACCTGTAATCCGTTAGAGTAGGATTTTTTAGATAATTTGTCAAATATAAAGGGAATTATAAACTTATTTTTCTAATATTTTTGGTTGGTGTTTGAAATATTTTATGTGGTTTTCACTACAAGGAGCTTGAAGCTTTTGTATTTTTTAGATATTACTAAATAACTATTACTTAGTTATTATACTTTTAACGTGTAAAATATTTTTATTTGGATGTTCTTGCATATTTGAATATTATAATATATGTTTGTACACAAATTGATTTATTATAAGAATTTATCATTTTATTGTATGTTGATCTGTTAACCCACTCATAATCTGTTATCCTCATGGGTTGGGTCAGGTTTTCGATTAAGGATTGGAAAAACAAGTCATTACTTAACCCATAATCCATTGTGTCAAAACGGATTGAGTCATGGGTTGACCCTCTAATTTACTCAATCCGATCTGTTGATACTCCTAAAAGGAACCTTAACCTATAAATCAAATTATGTCTCAAATATTTAGTTACTATGATGCATTGAATGGGAAATTAAAATGTTAAAAAAGGAAAGAAATCACATTTTAAAGACAAATCATGCAAAATACATAAAATTAAAACTAAATATCATAATTACTTCAATGTAGGCTTAAATAATATTTAGAAAGAAAAAAAAACTCCTAAATTTATACAAATCCCACGAAAATAACTATAAATAATTAAGTAAACCTAATATTTTTTTAACTGGAGTTTTTATTAGTAATTTTCCTTAATCAATAATTATCAATATTACTTATGAATAATTAATAATTTTTTGTGTGATTATTCTTCAATGTTTTAACTTTATTATGTTTAATCATTAAAGGTTGGTTTGAAGTTGTAGAGGAAACGATAATAAGATGAAATGAGACTATAAAAAATACCTTAATGTGAGTTTAAATAAATTAAAGGAGGTAAATTAAATTTTACAAGATTTTAACGTCGACAAGTGGATTAAGTATAACTCGTTACCCACTTCAACTGAACCTGTTTAGAACAAATAAGGGTAGAAATATTTTCTACCTACGACTCATTAACCGATACGTCAATCCATTCTACCTGTAAGTAGTGGTAGGTATTTACCCTATTCATTATTTTATGAATAAAGGTAAGAATAGACTTTTGATCCATCCTAACCTAATCCATTTTGACCCTTATTTGTAAGCAACAGTTTCACATTACAAAAGTTAATAAAGACATTGAAGGTAATCCTTAAGTTTTTTAGGTGTATTAAGGTAATTATCAGAATAAAGGAGACATACACATGTATTGTCAGATTTAATAGAGATATTGGAGCAACAAATTGAAAGCCCTACTCCAGAGAAAGAAGGAAGAAAGGTACCAAATAGAGTATATCTCATGAATGATTATTCTGATGTGTGCACTCACGATCTCGTTAATGTTTAGCAATACGATTTTTTAATGGGAAAGGAGCATGTGGAGATGGGTGTTTAGTAAGACAAAGTGCCTTTCTTAGACCGGTCCCTTTCTGTTACTCCAAGATGTTCACACACAAAAAAAGAGAGAAGAAGCTTTATGTTCTTATTTTATGCCTTTAAATAGAGAGCGTGTATGAGATAAGTATGTATCAAAGAACGAAATAACTGGTGACGTTGTCACGCTATAGTTCTATACGCCAAACGTCTATTTAAAATCTGATATGGAATCGACATTCCTCTACGTGTCGTTCAATTATAACATTTCAGCACAAACATCCATTATTCAAAGGATAAGCACGCTGACTAGCAAGACACTAGAAAGAGATGTAATGGGAACTCGATGGAGAAACACAAAAGGCCAACTGCCTTGCGACTTTTTTTTTTTTTTTTTTTGTAACGTTTATTCTACCACCAAGAGTCTAAAAAACAAAGTTCTAAATATTACAATAGTCTTAAGGCCTTACATGACCCAATCACTACAAAAACTCGGTCACTTATAAAGAATAGGTCATAAATGTCCAGAGTTAAAAAACATTACAACATCAGATCAAAAAGATCACAAGATCTGATTAAAAAGGTATTAATTAAGCTAAGTGGTCTTCATTTGAGTTGTGAACTGAAGGAGGAGGCTCAATAGGAGCATTAGTAAAAATAATAGAAGACACCAAATTATTACTTGTCGATGCTCCAGTTTGTTGGTGATCCATGTTCCAAGAGTTTTGCATGTCCTTCACAGATGGAAGTAATGCCTCTCTTTCAAAACCTAAACCCAAATTTTCTGTTCAAGCATACATAAGGGAGATAATTTCGAATATGACATTCTTATACGAGTTAGAGATATTATAGAAAGTTCTACTATTTCTTTTCTTCCAAATACTCCAAAGTATAGCAGGGATTAGCATATTCCACCCAATTATAGGAAAGGAGCATTCAGGTTTATATCTGAATAAATCTTCAATATAGTAAAACACAGGATACAAGGGACAATTAATAAAGAATTTCCAAACTACAATTGCAAAAGGACAATGTATAAATAGATGAGAGACAGTTTCACAATAACTATTACACATAATGCATGAATCTTGTCCTTGCCATCTTTTCTTCCTTAGGTTTTCTTTAGTTAGAATTTTGTTTGATACCATTAGCTAGGTAAATAGTTTGATCTTAAATGGCACCCAAACATTCGATATCGACTTATATAATTGAAATCTTATACCACCATCAATAATAACTTTATAACATGAGTTGACAGAGAACATGGAGTTGACATTTAGGTACCAAATAATTTTGTCCTTTTTCAACTACAGCTGAACCCCTTGCAACAGGTCAGCAAACTGATCTACTTGTGTTTGAATCACCTCTAAATTATCAAGATGTTCAGGACAACAGTCAAGGTCAAATAGAGCTTGAAAGTCACTCTTAAATAATTCCAATACCTTCTTAACAAATGCCTTTTTATGTTTAGCAAGAATATATAACTCTGGGAATTTATATTTTAAAGGAGCACTAGCTATCCATTTATTTTCCCAAAAGATAGTATTTTCTCCATTACCACTTCAAAATTTGTAAAATAGTTAATAACATTGAAGCAAGTCTTTAATTCTTGCCAAACATGAGAGCACTTTCTTTTTGATGTGTTTAGGATGGTTCCTGGCCAAGATCTAGAGAGATATCTAGCTTTGAACAAAGATGGCCATTTCAAATTGGGTGCACAAGTCAACAACTTCCAAAGAAGCTTACATTTAAGGACTATACTAAAATTCTTCAGGTTAATAATGTCCCATCCATTATGTTCTTTAGGCCGGCATAATCTTGTCCATTTCACTAGATGACATCCCTAATTATTGGGGGAGGCAGATTTTCAAAGAAATCTACTTCTACGTCAGTCAATTTCCTGTTCGACCCTAGAAGGAAGGTGCAATACCGATAAATAATAGGTTGGGATTGCAGATAAAACAAAGTTAACTAGGGCTAATCTTCCCCCCAAAGAAAGGAGATTTGCCTTCCAAGATGATAATTTATTTGAGATCTTCTCTATAACTTGTATCTAGTCCTTATATGAAGCTTTTCTATAGTGCAAGGAGAGTTCAAGATAGGTAGTAGGCAAGTCCCCAGCTTGACATCCAAAGATATCACAGCAATGTCCCAATAATGACCTAGTAACACCAACACCAGTAAGAGATGATTTCTGGAAATTTATTTTAAGTCGTGAACAAGTCTGGAAACAACAAAGTACTCTTTTAATGTTTACTATATTATTCTTTTCTGAAGAAAGAAAGAGAACGGTATCATCAGCATATTGAATATTTATCACATTTGGGCCCCCATTAGGTAATTGAATTCTAGAAACCAAATCTTTAACTGCTGCCAGAGATAACATCTTATTAAGAATATAGGAGGCAACAATAAATAGAAGTGGAGACATGGGGTCACCTTGCCTAAGTCTATTTGATGCACCAAAATATCTCTTAGAAGATCCATTTGTTAAGATGGAAAACTTAACTGTTGTGATACACATTGAAATCCAAGAAAGCCATTTGCTACCACAGCCAAACCCTTTAAGTGAGTTCATTAAAAAATTCCAATTTACATTATCAAAAGCTTTCTCGAAGTCCAATTTGAGAATAAATCCAGGGATATTGGCAACTTTTAGGTAATTTGAGGTTTCCTGTGCAACCAAGAAGAAGTCCTCAATGTATCTTCCAGAGAGAAAAGCACATTGGGAATCATCAATCATATCATTAAGAACAAGTGTAAACCTAGTTGCCAAAAATTTAATGATAATCTTATAAGTACTGTTGAATAAGCTAATTGGCCTATAGTCTTTAATACAATCAACACCTTCCTTTTTTGGGATAAAAGTAATAAAAGTTTGATTTATTGACTTCAGTAAATCAGGGTCTGAAGCCAGAAATAGTCTGTGAAAATTTTTTAGAAGATCAGGACTCAAAATTTCCCAAAATTCCCAAAAAAATGCTAAGAGAAATCCATCTAGGCCAGTGGATTTATCTCTTGGAAGATCAAATACACTCTTTTTGATCTCCTCTAATGTGTATTCTTTTTCAAGAAGGTTAGGGTTAGGGATTTTTCTTGGAAGTAGGGAATCTCAATTCAAAGATACCACGGACCTTGATTTTTTGTTAAATTGTTGAATGAAACGTTTTTCAAGCTCAAAACTGATCAAAGAAAAAGAAGTCAAGGAATTATCATTCACCCTGTGAGAGGATAAAGATAGACGCGGAAATCGAGCCGGCCCGGTCCACAAAACAGGGGGCCCACCCAGGCCTAGATCAGGCAGGGCCGGGCCAAGCCTCCTTTTGGAGGTCATGGGCCCGACATGGCCCATGGCCCGTTTGTGGGTTGGGCTATCAGGCCAGCGAGCTGGGCTAGGTCGGGTTGGTCCATTGGGCCCAAATTTTAATTTTAAAATTACTTTTTTTATTAATAAAAAAATATTTTAAATACATCATTTTTTTTACATAAAAAAATACAAAAGATATTTACATTATTTTTTTTACATTTTTTATTTTTACAATTTTACATCAATATTTATTCAATTGTGGAGTCTGTTCTGACTATTGAAGTTGATTCTGCATCATCGTCTTCTTCTGATTCAGAATTTAAGTTCAATCCCTGAAGACGGTCAAACGCATCGTACCAAACTTTTAAGCAGACGGAGGCTTCTGCAGACTTCTCTGATAATTTACATCTTTTATCATTTAATACTCTTTTTCTTGTAGAAAATGCAGATTCCGACGCCACAATTGACGTCGGAATCGTTAGTAAATCTTTTGCCATTTTTGCTACTGTGACAGCGTCCGTCCGACCCGGAGGGAGGCGGGCGAGGGACCACAGCCATGCCATTCGATGGCGAAGGCGCAGGGATAGGATAAAAAGAAAAAAAGGAAAAGAAAAGGAGGAGTCGCCACCTAGTCTTTTAAGGGAAAGACGAGGAAAACCA
>JAMKQA010013162.1:0-10332 GCA_024699735.1 Posidonia australis
GGTTTTTTGTTTTTTTTTTTTTTTTTTTATCGACCCGACCTAGTCCGCCTACGATGGCGGGTCGAAATGGGCCAAGTCAGCTAGACCCCTCGAGCCGTGTCCTTGGGGACTGTCCTAGGTTGACCCAGTCCACCTTGAAATTTTTTTTGACCAGGCCAAGCCATTTCTTGAACTGGGCTAGGACCGACCCGATCCGATTTCCATATCTAGACATACTCCTCCTGATAAAGTATCACCGGAAATGCACTGACAGTAGACATAACTGAAGATGTGTCATGTACTTCTGTAGAAACTTATGCCCAATCAGGTTTTCCAAACTTCTCCTAACAATAATTAGATTTGTGGTTAGTGCGACCATAGTGCTCATATGAGTACGACCTCTGCCATCTGTCTGTCCTCGACCTCCTCCTCTGTCAGAGCTACAGCCACGACCACAACCCTTAGTAGCTACCATAGCTAAATGATATAATGTATTCGTGGATGTTCCAGTAAAGACGTAAAGAAATCGAGCAAAAGTACTCTCTAAGCTAGGAGTAGAATCTGAACCAAGAACCTGACCCCGAACTTGAGATAAAAGTTCTAGAGTCAGACCAAATAGATATGCAGCAACTGCAAGCTCCTCTCAATATCAACGCATCGTAGTAATATCTAATGTCAATGACTGAAACAAGTGAAGCTCCTCAATGAGAGATTTCAATGAAGCAAAGTACTCCTGAACAGAACTGTCGTCCATTTTCAAAGTAAAGATCTGCTCATACACTTTAAACACCTTAGAAATATTTTACACATATACATACATTTTCTTCAAAGTATCCCATATTTTCTTCGCAAAACGTAGAAGCATCACCCCACGAGCAAACAAAGGACTCCTTACTATCCAACATCCATGAGACAACTACCAAATCCTCGACCTACCAATCTTCAAAAGCACTATCCTTCACATCAGGTGAAGGCTATGTAAGGTGTTTAAGTTTCCGGTAAGCAACCAAAAAGGTTTTAAAACTTTGTGTCCATGTCAAATAGTTCTTTCAATCAAGTTTTACGGAAGTGCCACTCAGATTCTTAACAAACTCATCTTTAGAAGCCATATTTTTTATAAAACTCAGATCTGAATATGATAATTTTAAGAGGAACTACAAAGTAAATAACACTCTTACTTGACTAACAGAGTAGTAGATAGATGGAAGATAATAACCACCCTCGGTAGTAGTAGATAATGACAAAAACAGTCCTCTTCATGAACTGTGTAGCAGCATCAATCACGATTCACGATCAAAAAGAGTTACGAGTACCTTAAGATACACCGGTTACATGCGTGACGAAGACACTCAACATCGGAATTTGTTGGAGACCAAAAACCCCAAAAAACAGACCAATCAAACATAGGGAGAGTTTGTCGACGAGTTTTCAGGCCCTACAGGGCCTACCAGGGACAGATCAGGGTCTTCAGAGGCCTATCAGCGGCAAGGGAGGGTCATTGAAGGCCTGCTGGCGGCAGAGCAGACCCTGGCGATGGCTATTGGGGGCGAAGGAAGGAGAAAAGAGGAGTGACAACACTGGAGAGGAGAAGGGAAAGGGCAAACACAGTCGGAGGTGGTCGAAAACTGGATCGCCGATGCTAAACCTCGATGGAAACGTGGACTGAGGTGGCCGGTGGCTAAGGTTTTATCCTTGGTTGCTCTGGTACAATGTGGAGAGAAAGAAAAGAAGTGTGTATTGCTATAAATCTAGGGATTACATATACATAAGGTTAAATATATAAATGGATATCCGTTTCCCCTATTACATGATCCAACACACACACTACTCTAATAAGCTCAACAGTGTCTTTGCGGAGTACTCTCGAACTCAAAAGAGGCACTATTGTTTTGATCCCATCTTAAAGAATTGTTTTGACCTTTTTTGAACAGCAAAAATTTTTTTATTCAGTCCAATCCATTTTCAAGTATTCCTATTCTTGTGTTGCCTAATTCGGTGATATCATCTAAGCCTAGTTCAAGAGTACCCCTCCTCATTTATAGGTGTATTCGAGGAGACATACACCCACTCATGACACTCAGGCAATCACTATTGAGTCACACTCGAATGAAAGTCCACCACCCTTGGTTCCATTTGATTTGAATGCTCCTATTGCTTTTCACAGATATATACGTTCCAGTGCTCAACATCCAATTGGCAATCATGTATCCCTTGATCCTTTTAGTTCTTCTTTTCATACCTTTGGAATATCCAATACATTTATTTCTATGTTTAAAAAATATTTTTACTTGAGTATAAGGTACGTTTGGTCGCCAAAGGCTTCACAATAACATATGAAATTGATTACTTTGAGACTTTCTCTCCCGTTACGCAAATGAGCTTTATAAGGATTCTTGTCTCTGTAACTGTGAATAATGATTGACCAATCTATCAAATAAATGTTAAAAATGCTTTTCTATATATGAGGAAATGTATATAGAACAACCACTTGCTTTTGTTGCTTGAAGGGAGAAGATGGTATGTCAATTAATAAAATCAATTTATGACTTGAAGCAAAGTCCTCGTGTCTAGTTTGACAAATTCAATGAGATCATTACTACAGTTGGTTTTATCCACAATAATGCAAATCACTCAGTGTATTCAGTGGCATTGTTATTATTGCTGTATATGTGGATGAAATCTTAATTTCGAGAAATGACAATGCAGGAATTGCAGACGTAAAGAAATATCTCCAAGGCAAATTTATCACTAAGGACTTGGACACGTTAAGGTACTTCCTTAGCATTGAAATTGCTCAGCAACAAGAAATTGTACTATCTCAAAGGAAATATGCGATGGATCTTATATAATAAGTCTTTAAGAAGCTAGATCTACAAACTTGCCTATGGAAGAAAATATAAACTTATGACGAAAGAATGTGGATTTTGAAGACAAAACTCATTATAGACAATTGTTGGTAGGTTAATTTATCTCACTGTTACTTGACTTGATATTACATTTGTAGCAAACTTGACTAGTCAATTTATAAAGAAACCCAAGCAATGTAACTGGGATGCAACACGTCATATCTTAAGATACATCAAAAAAACTCTAGGAAAAGGATAGTGGTTTAAGAAGAATGAATAACTAGATATTGTCTCATACTCTCATGTTGGCCATGTAAGTGACAAGAATGGTAGAAAATCCACATCTGGATATTACACTTTTGTTGAAGGCAACTCCGTCTCATAGAAGAATAAGAAACAAACTATGGTCTCAAGATCTAGTGTTGAAACTGAAAACAAAGTCGACTTTTGCAACTTACGAAATTATATAGCTAAAGTCACTCATAAAAGACTTTAAAGTGACCTACATCCTAGTTCCATGTACTATGATAAATAAGAGACCATCCATACTGCTAACAATCCAATTTTTCATAAATGTACCAAATAGATTGAGATTGACTATCATTTTGTGAGGAATATTATAATGAACAAGACTATTTGCACATCGTACCTTACTTTGAAAGAACAGACTGATATTTCACTAAAACACTGAAGAACAATGTCTTCCACTATTTGACAAGTAAGTTGTGCAAAACGAATATTTATGTTCCGACTTGAGAGGAAGTGTCACGATTTGTACCCTGACGGACGTCCACAGGGATGTCTACTATCTCTCTGTCAAGGTTTGTATCATGAGTTCATGACAAGCATCCGTGATTTCCCTGTGTCAAGGTTTGAACCGTGGCGAACATCTGTACGAACGTCCGTTAATTCGGTAGATGTCCATTATAGACAATCTAGTTCGTTTATTTCTTTTTTTTCTCTTCTATATGTGGGAGATTTTACATCTTTCATAATTATGTAATATAATTATTCACTTCATCTATTCTATCAATTATAAATTGTAAAAAAGCACCATCAATAACAATAAGAGTAGAACAATTTTCCCATTACACAGCATTAAATTCAGATTATGAAACAATATTATACATTTTAGTATAAAAAAACTAGCAAAGTCATAAATGCCAGAAGATACAAGACAACAATAGACTTTAGTCCGAGCAATTACCAAATAAAATTATGCTCTCTAGAAAAAAAACATCAAGAGCAAATAGCCTCTATGGAATCCCATAGTGGAATTTAAATATTTAATGGCGTAGAAATTTGCTCATGTAAGCAATGTTTCCAATTTGGCTAGTTGGCAGATGGCACTAATCGTCAAGGCCCTTGGCAACTAGTCAGACTAGTTGGCCGACAAGTGACCACTTATCAAATTCCAAGTTACATGTTAATTTATTGGTAAAAGGATGGAAATGTTGGCTAGACATGTAAAATAAATAAATTTAATATTCATAATCTTTGAACAATTTTATGAGAGGCAACGACAATCATGATTCCTTGTGCAAATGTTAAAGTGATGAAAATGTGACAATAAATAAATAAATAGTCACATATAGATATTATTGTCAATACAAATAAATGAATGTTACTTTACTACTAGATAGACATATAATTCCACCTGCAACATTAATGTATCAACAATATTATCATACTAGTTTGTTTTCCCATGTTGCCAATCCTTTTACCTATTTCTCTGGGTAATCTAATGACAACTTCTTCACAACTTGTTTCTTGAGTTTTAGTGTTATTCCACAGGCACAGGCAATCCAAGGTTATAACAGATAAGTAGAACAAAATGAAGATGGAAGAGACAAATTGATGATATTAGAGAGTAGATACTAAGATAAATTGGCTTTTATGGTTTCACACTGTTATAGTAGAAAGCTTGCAATTAGGATAAAGGGTAGCCAACAACCCATGTACCCAGTTAACCCATTTAACAAAATACCTTATTTATTCACACAGGACTAATTGATCATGGCCTGACTAGCACATAGGTACATAATATATTCACTTGCATGGTATCATGTAAAACATGTAATAAGGTCGTAGCCAAAATCCCTAAACCAACTGGTTGATAGTAAAAGCAAGATTATATTCCTATATGCTGTGTCCATTTCACTGAATGAATTGTGTATCTAATAACTTGATTGCAATCAGATCCCTAAAGGATTTTTGTCCACATTAAAACAGTGTATCACATAAGACAATTAAAAGTCTCACTGGAATCAAACATCAATTCATGTGGTTGTTTATAAATGGGTTGTACAGAAGCACAAGGACACAGGTGTGATATCAACTGTGTTATGAAGCAAAGAGTAAAGACATAAAACATCTTTCCGTCGGAATGCAGTTTCATCAAAGAGTGTGGGTAAGATGGCCATAATTCAAAGATATTACAAAGGAGAGAAAGAAGCAGAACAGATGAGAAGGTTTCAGGTGTTCAAGAATACATAGAAATTTAAGTTACAGGAACATCCAGCTGTTAATATTTGCAATTCTTGGAGCAGTTGGATGGGAAAAATGGAAAAAGGTTTGAAGAACAGAATGCAGAAGTGAAGAATACCATCAACAGAGCTAACTACCTACATCAAGCCTGGAACAAGTGAGCTGGGATAGTCTCTTCCATTCTTGGGGTTTGCTAAGGGGACTTCGTGAAGTTGCTAGTTAACTTTATTCGTCAGAACTTTTTTTACAACATGCTTCTGTATTCTCTAGGTGACTTTTTTTTGTCTTTTTACATAGTATAATTCCTTGTCCTGACTCTTGTAAGTTGTAGCATTGGTAAATCTATCGATGAAGTTGATGGACTGGTTGACTTCCCACCTTCTGTTAAAAGAAATGGTCAGAGTAAGATTTTTCATAAGTCAGTTCAATGGAGACCGATTTTAGGGGAGAAGACATACGTAAAATCCCTTTTTGACTTTCAATTTTAAAAATGACTAAAAGGTTAATTGATAAAATATGCTGTTTAACATGGATTTAATAAATACAAACAAGATGGATATTAAATATTTATACTAGTACTTGGGTAACGGTAGAAGTGTGTCATTGTGTATCAAAGCATTTAACTATAGTTCAATAGCAATGTTCCATGTTGACATGGACTAATTTTAACTATTGTGATATAACCATGCTTTTATGAAGTTTGATCTCATTTGCGATACATTTTCGATTTTGGAATTTCTAACATCCAACAACCTATGTTAAATAACTAATCTAAGCAATATTTTGCACTGTAGATTGTTATTTATTTATTTGTTTTAAAAGGGAAAAGAAAAGGTTTGATCATATAAAAAGTTTTCACCATAGCAAAAGTGAATGAAATTGTCGTAAGTGACCAAGATAATTAACAGAAGGGCATATGAAGTTACTGCTTACTGGAATGACGGAATAGAAACCATTTGGTATATGACCAGAATAAGTTCCAGTGGCCCATAGAACTTGTGATGCAGCCCTAGTTGAAAATTCATCATGTTTCAAACTGTGTGGAGAATCATAAGAACTCAAATTCTCTTCTTGCGGAGCAAAGGAAACTGTCTGAAATTTCGAAATAATATCAGAAGACCACCAAGTGGCTTCGGAAGACTCCGGTTCAGATTGACCTGAAGCACCTGAAATCTCCATCTCCAGTAACTTTCTGAATATAGAATCATTTCTTCGAAGTTCTCAGAGCAAGAAGGACATTCTGCATCTACAGAAATTTTCATATTTCAAATAACAGGTTAATTAATCTTACAGCATCAGGACATTAATAAATGACTAAAAAATACACAAAGTAGCAACAGATGTGTATTTAGGACACTTGGGTGATAATGGTATTAAAATATATATCTCCTACAGAAGTGAAGATCCTAACTCCTAAGATAATTGCAACTGATGTATCAAAATACTGATGATAAAATAAAGTGCAAGGCATATGATGAAATTATAAATAATCCACAAAATATAAATAGGCAATATATCATATGGCCTAATAAGTGCATCATTTAAGAAAGAGAAAATTCCATAAGCCAACTGACCTGTATATTCCACAAACACGTCTCTCCAGAAAATGTGCTAGACCTAGCATGTAGCCAGCCTACAGAAAAGAAAGTTCAAAATTTTTCAGATCGATTATTTAACCACAATTCAGATAAAATGACTATTTAACCAGAATAACTAACAGGAACAAGCTCATCCTACCATAATCCATGCAAGACTACTGATTAGATGAGCATGAGCAAAATGCTACTGATTATTGATATCGGTTTAATAGAACAGGGGTCAATCATTAATTTTACAGAAGTTCTAAAACTTTTGTTACTACTTACTAGTTACTACAACAGTGCAACAGCACATAATGCAGTTCTCATATAGCAATTTAACTTGTTAAAGGATAGCCCATTCATACCGAAAGGCTTTGTAGGATTCATCTGGATACAGAAATACAGAGACAAATAACTTACAAGAATGTGAGATTCAACTAAACAAACCAAAACACAAAAACAATTAACCAATAAAAGTGCACTCAAACGGTTACATTTTAGGGTAATATATGGAATCTTGAAGCTAAATAATATACACAACGTCCTAAGAATTTTAGATGCTGAATCAAATGAGCACCAAAACAATGGCATTCTTGTTCATACAAGCGGAAAAGAAACATGTGAATCTGTAAAGGCGACAATTGTTCGATGCGAACATGAAACACGACTCATCTACAGTTTATTAACATCCAAAATTTCCATAACCCCCCACCCCCAAACAGTGAGAGCTTATCAACGACAATAACTGGCATGTTCGATACTCCACTACGTCCATGAACAGCACACAAACCTAAAGATCAATCCCCCAAGCACAAACCAATCTCAAACAAAATTCCAAGAATCAATTGCCCCAGCACCCACAGATCCAACAGACAAGCACCAAATTCCAACGGGTGAAAAGAAAAGCGAGAGGGAGGGAGAGAGATCGATCGAGGAAGAGAGCAAACTCACGGGAGGATCCAGGCATTGGGATCGGGAGGAGAGCACGAGGGCATCGGAGGAGTGGAAGTGCAGGAACCGAGTAGGGAAAAGCGGAAGGGGGGAGGGAGGGAGGGAGGGAGGGTGTGAGTCGTGTCCAGTAGCAGGGGTGAGTTTTTTTTATAGGGCTGAGACTGATTTCGACCCCTTTTGTCGACCTTTTTTGTCCGCGTGATTCCCTCCCTCCGCATCTCCCGCATTTGGCCATTTCATATGTTTCGGTATACCTCCCTCTTGATTTCACAATTTTTTAACAACCCCTTCAGCTTTTTTCCCCATTTTTTTTCTGAAAGCTCATGCTTGTCTGACTCGACATCATGAAAAGAGTTTATCACTTGATCAAGTTGTTGGTTTTCTAAAGAAGAAAAATTACTTCTTGGTGCATTCCAAAACCTTTTATGGTAAGCGCTTTCTCCATCCATCATGATGCCTCGAACAAGTCTAGTGATCAAAGTACATTGCGTAATTCATTGACATAGTTGGTTTTGATCAAAAAGTTGTGGTTATAGCTTTGTTTATTTTTATCAAATTAATAATGAGACTTAATTCATGATGTTTACATTGTTGACCTTGAGGGTACTTGAGTACAATTCTCCCTTAATTCCCCTTTCCATTGCTTCTAAATTCTCCTTTCTCTTGTTTGGCTTCAATCTTTGAATGGTTCCTTTCACTGGGTTTTTTCCCCTCAAGAGTTGGCAGGCGGGAGTGTGAGTTTTTTTCCCCTTATGGTTGGTGGTTTACATTTTCTCCGTTACATCTCTTGAGAGTTGAGATTCAAATCTAAAACATTACTATTGACTTTGTTATTAACTAGCATTTTGTTGTCAACATGGTTATTAATAAAATTTCCCTCCGATGCATGAGGGTTATTACCTCTAAATGTGTACATAATGATAATTGCAGTAATAGAATTGGTAAGACTACAAAAAAAGAAGGAAAATAACATTACCGTTGACTTTGTTATTAGCTAACATCTTGTTGTTAACGTGATTTTGATAAATTTTTCCTATAATGATAGCAACGTGAGGGGTATTACCTCTAATTGTGTACATAGTAGTAATTGCAAGAATTAGTCAAACTGCAAAAGAAAAGGGACATAACAATACCATCGACTTTGTTATTAGTTAGCATGTTGTTGTCAACATAGTTATTGATAAAATTTTCCTACAATGATGGCAACATGAGGGATATTACCTTTCAATGTTACGTGATGGTGGTTGGAAATGATAGAATTGGTAGACAACAAGAGAAAAGGGAAATAACATTATTATTGACTTTGTTATTAGCTAGCATTTTATTGTCAACATGATTATTGATAAATTTTTCCTTTAATGATAGCAACATGATTCAGAGATATTATCTCTAAATATTATAGTGGTTGGAGTGATTGAATTGATCTAACCACAAAAGAAAAGAGAACTAACAATATTATCAACTTTGTTATTAGTTAATATTTTGTTGTGAATGAGATTATTGATAAATTTGTCCTCCAATGATATCAAGATGAGAGGTACTAATGTATTACCTATAAATGTACATGTAACAGTGATTAGAGTGATAGTATACATCCGAGTGCAAAAGAAAAGTACAAGGAAAAAAACAAATGAATCACGTGCAATCCCTCTCTTGCCCTTTGTGCATGCGAGAATTTTTAGTTGCAACAACTTCCAACTCCCTCGTGCTTGTTTTAAAAAAAACGCTTCCAACTCCCCACTGCCAGCTGGTTCCTCGATGTCGCAACAACGTCCACTGCTCTGTTTTCGTCGGCAGCGGCACGAGACGACAGGGACCCATCGTCACCACCGTCGTCGAATTGGAGAAAGCAGAGGGTGGTGACTTGGAAGCGAGGGACTTGGGCTGGCACTCCTCGTGCTGGGTGTTGTTTACGCAAAAGTACACTGTGGTACCCTTATCAGGGAAAAAAAGAAAGAAAGTTAGAGGTACTCATTGTGATGTCACCATATCCAGACTATTCTTTCCGTTTGTCTTCGTTAATTGGGGCAGCCTTTTGGGTGTCATGACACACTAAGGTCTCTTGAGTCACCACAATAAAAATACGAGGGTATTGTTTCATCCAATAATAAAATAAAAACTTAGAAAAAGGAGAATAAGACTTTAAGAATTAAAAACCTGAGATTGAAGAAAAGAAATAAGAAGTTGTATTGAGCAATCTTAAATCAAAGAACAAGGAAATAATGCCATCAAATAAAAGAAGAAAACTTCTATAAAAAAAAAAAGAGGAAGAATAGGTGAGACTCGAAATAAATGAAATACTTCTAACAATTGTGCCAACTCAAGAAGAAGTCTCCCACCTTAATGGCAACAAAAGTAATATTCTTGATCCAAGCTTTAGCTTAAATATTAACCAATCTTCTCAAGGACGGATATAGGTAGACATGGAAAACGCGCCAGGCCGGTCCAGCCCGCCCAGGCCGGCCCGGGCCCGCAAAAAACGGCCGACC
>JAMKQA010013163.1:0-10846 GCA_024699735.1 Posidonia australis
CCCCCCCCCCCCCCCCCCCCCCCCCCCCCCCCCCCCCCCCCCCCCGGTCCTCCTCTTATTGGCATTACCATTTACGCCAAAGCTAGTATTACCACCACTTGTTCCTGGGACAGAAGCAGGGGACGCGGCTTGTTTGGTGAATGCTGTGAGCACGGGAAAGCTGCCACTACGCAGTGAACTTTCCACGCGAGCGCCTGCACGGATTAGTGATGTGAAAGTGGTGATGGGTTGTATGCTAAGCAGGGCCCCAGTGGTTGGCTACGCTCATTGGATAACCATCTCAATGGATTCCTTATCAGAGGGTTTATCCTTAACTTGTGAAGCGAGAGCGCGCCAACGCCCAACATACTCTCCAAATGATTCGTGGGGCTTCTGCTTGGTGGCGGCAATGTCCACACGCTTAATGAACCAAGTCGAAGTTAAAGGAGTATTGTTCCAGGAACGCCTGACTAAGGTCGTTCCAAGTCTTTATCCGGGCCATATCTAGAGAGGTAAACCATTTCAGTGCGGGATTGGTTTTTGGGCTTTTTGTTTTTTGGTTTTTTTTTTGGGTTTTTTTTTTTAGTTTTGATTTTGGTTTTAGGTTTTTAGGGTTTTGTTTTAAGTTCTTGATTTTGTTTTAAGTTTTTGATTTTGTTTTGGTGAGTTTATTTATTTTTTGATTTTGTGATTTTGAAGTTTAATTGTTTTTAAATT
This sequence comes from Posidonia australis, assembly GCA_024699735.1. Taxonomy (NCBI): domain Eukaryota; kingdom Viridiplantae; phylum Streptophyta; class Magnoliopsida; order Alismatales; family Posidoniaceae; genus Posidonia; species Posidonia australis. The sequence continues at coordinate 697 of JAMKQA010013163.1, forward strand.
AGGGTTTTAGAGGTTTGAATTTAATCATGACATTTTAAGTTGGTTTCTTTTGGGATTAATTAAATTTAGGGTTTTTAGAATTTTAATCATTTTAGCTTTTTGTGACTTAATTGGTTGGTTTTAAAGTTGGGATTTTTAGGATTTTAATTATTTTAGGGGTTTTAGGTTTTTTTTGGATTTTAATTAGAGTTTTAAGTTTAAATTAAGGTTTTGGGTTTTAATTTAATTTTTTAGATTTTAAACATGGTTTTTTAATTTAATTAGGATTTTTTGGATTTTAATTAATTCTTGAGTTTGAATTAGGACTTTTTAACTTAATTAAATGAGTTTAGGGTTTTTTTAGGATTTTTTGAGTTTAATTTAGGCTTTCCTTGAAATTAAATGGATTAAAGTGGTTTAAAAATGGATTTTATTTGGTTTTGACTTTAATTATGGTTTTCACTTGATTAATTTGGATTTTAAATATTTTTAAGTGGAGTTGCCTGATTTTGATTTTAATTACGATTTTCACTTGATAAATTAGGATTTTAAGTGGATTTAAGTGAATTTTGTTTAATTTAGGTTTTAATTAGTGGTTTTTGCTTGGATTAAGTTAGAGTGAGCCTATTGGACTTGTGTGGTCCTAGAGTGGATCTAGTGGACTTGTGTGAGCTTAGGGTTCTGATGGAATTAGAGTTTAAGGATGATGATTACAACAGAACATCTTTGAGAGGAACATGTTAGTCAAATGACTGCAAAATCACGATATCTACAGCATGATACCTAGTCATATCATTTCTTTGATGTTGCATCATCAAAGACTGAGATCAGACGCATTGGCGACAAGAATTGGTCTATAAAGTAAAACTCTTTCCTTTATTTATCATTTTGTAAGATGGAAAAGACTAGATCTCTTAACGGACACTGTTATCTTTGTGAAGCCACAGTAAAGCAACGAAACACTAGTTAAATACATAATTTTAAAACATAAAATGTCCGATTGCAAAGAGTCATGGGATGATCCACGGACCAACAGGTACACATAGCTCTTGAATTCCACTCGCTGTGTTGAGCAACGATCCTGCTGCAAGGGTACAGGTCTGAAGAATCAAACCCGATTAAGATGAACAATCACAAAACAAACAACGAGATCAATCCAAATGCACTTCCAACCTTTGGTAACCAATTCAAACTTATCTGGAGGGATAAAGTAGGATGATTAAGATGGTCGACGTTCTCCAAGCTAATAAAATATCACCAGCAGGAATAAGAATCAAGAACAAGCTTTTTTATCTGAAAAATGTGCCATCAAGTACACAAGAACAAGGAATCTTAACAGCAGAAAGTCATCGTATTCCATTCTACACTGAAACAGAACTGTGGGATTGTTCTTTGACGAAGGGGAACATAACAAGGACTGGCGGAACGAATGAAACTGGAACTTCAGTGATTTGTTGAGTTCAGTCACGCAAGCAACAGAAAACATGTGAGTGAACAGAGAGAACTCTCCAAACAACTAGACTTATTTTTCTTTCAGAATAAACGATGATGGCAATCCAAATTCATGTCTGTTAGCATCAGATAATCTCGAATCCAGCTAGATAAAGAAGAACGTGTGATGGGCTGGGGGCTTGGAGTAGATTAAGATGGAAGACCCTTCTAACAACAAAAGTATCACTAGCAGGAATGAGACCCAACAATCTCTCATCGCGTAACAGAGAAGTTGGAAAATGCTGGAGAAAAAGAATATTGCAGCAGAGACTGGTATTCATCAGTAGCACATGCGTGCACACAGAAAAAGAACAAAATGGTGTCACAAAGAGAAGGGGAATGTAACAATGGCATATGCGGAAGAGGTCTCTGAACGATTCTGATAAATAATTTCTTGGAAAATTAAAATAACTCTGTTAAATAAAATTAATGAAAAAGTAGTGCTTTCATTGAGAGTTGAACTCAAGACCTCCCGCTTACTAAACGGGTGCTCTAACCAACTGAGCTATGAAAGCAAGACACAATTACAGTAAGAAATTTATTTTAATATATAATCATAAAATTGTACTTTTGCAACCCTGATCGCTCCTTCTTTGTTGGGATGAATGAATTTCCTTTATCAGTTTACTGAATTCTAATATTCTCCTATCAGGCCAGTGAGCTAAAGGTGTACCTGCAATAAACAAACTCTTACAACGTGAGCTTCAATCATTTGCAAATGACTAAGTATTAATTGATTCCCCACTAAGAGAAGCATCATTCTTGGGTAGAGAAAAAAAAGAAAGGTTCTAAACGTAACCTTTTACAATATTCGAATCATAGACTTTAAAACATATACAGATGCGATAGACCAGAAGGAAAAAGTGATGATCCCATCAACTTCCGGCAAAACCAACATCAGCACTTTGGAAAAATCACGTAGGAGTCTCTAATCAAAGATCTTTGATTCTCTTACCCTTTATCTTCCCTTCCTCTTCATACTTTAACATAAAGCGGTGACGAAGAAATCCCATGCATCACGCATGCCATAATAGGCCGAAACAGAAACCATCAAAGGAGAAGACAACTGACTACCTGTTGGCCGGGTGCCTCCAAGAAAAACACATCACAAAATGAATGGATGGACTCAAACATCACACACAACTTCTTGGGCCCAAACGTCGGAGAATAATTGTAAAAATGCAAACGTTGTTTAATATTTTGTAGGCCTTGTGGGTCCGTCCATTGATGGCCCAATCTCGTAGAAGTAGGACTTTCATCCTAACAAAGATGACTACTACAAATGAGGGGCCCACTGCCTTGTTGTTCCTATCTGGTCAAAGCTCCTCTCTCTATCTTTGCTTGGCAAACGAAAAAATGTGACTCCATTTTCCTGCTCTCTCTCCCTTGCTGCGACTAGCACTAATTTATTGAGAGATGCGAACCAAAAGTAAGGATGTTCGTAGGTCTCCTTTCTTTCTTTCTAAACACCGAAATCAGGAAAGTGCTCGTTAGAAAAATGGCAAACAAACACTTGCGAACTGGACCCTCAATCAATGTTTCAAGCTATGGCGTTGGTCTCTCATATTTACTTACGTGGTGGTAACAAGACAATGAAATGGATGTGGACAAGGACATTCGAATAGGACGAAGCGACATTTCTTTCATCAAGATTCGCAATCGTGAGCTCAAGAGAGGCTCGAAGTTTTGCTCCTAAGTACAATATCATCCAAGACAAGCGAAGGTCGAGCAATTAGACTGTGACTTGTCCACATCCAAATCTTGATAATTTAGAGCGTCGGTATTATAAACAAGCCCACAGTTTAGAGGTGGTGGAGATCATGCTCGTGTGATGGCTGCGAATTCAGAGGAGGATGTCAGAATTGAATCTTTCTGGACTCAAATCCAACAGGAAGAGACAAAAGTAGTCCCTGGTTGGGACTTAAGAGAGCCGAAGGCGTGAGGTGTACGACAAAGACGGAAGGGAAGAGGAACTGGGGTATGTATGTATGTATGTATGTATGTAGTACGGTATCATTTGGTGCAACGTTAACGAAGGACGTTACTTGAATTGTGAGATGGGATTGGACCGATGATTGCCGTAGTGTCATTTCCCAAACCAACCGATTGACTTTACCTAACTGCTGTCTGTAGATGTAGTAGACTCTTCAACGAACTTGGATGTGGTAGACAGATATGGGGTTTTTTTTGTTTGTCTGGATACACTCATTGATAGTTATATTATCATTAAATATTCTTTTTATACGGAAAATTATCTGTATATACCTCAATTAGTCTAACCTCAAATAACATCAAGATCCAACGTTTAATTTCTTCTAAAATTACTTTACTATTTTATATGAATTTTGCATAAAAACTACCAAACTCTTATTCTCTTTTCTTATTTTTTCTTTCTCATTTTCTCCTTTATCATCTTCTCCCATTCCTCTTTCGCCTATTCTTTCTCTCTGTTGGCCACCAACAAAAAAACAGGAGGTAATAGCGACAACAATGGTGGTAGCATTGGTACTGTTAACCTCTCTACAATCACAATCAGTGGTGGTGGTGGTGGTGAAATAGTAGTAAAACTTATGCATGTTGGCAAAGGAGGAGGCCTAGGGACTCTTGGAGTCCTTTCTCTAGTATTGGAGGATTCATTCTTCAAACACTTTGATTTAACAACAACATTCTCCAATTGATCGTTGTGGTCTTACATAACCAACCTCACTCCCTTCTTTGAGCTCAAGCTTCAGATATTCAACGACACTTTGGGCCCACACCTTGACCACAACAGAATGAAATGAATGGAAGCAAAATACAAAACCTCAATATTTCATGTCCTTTGAACAGAAAAAACGAAAAACCTGAAACACCATACCGTTGAAAGTGATGACTTCCCTAAAAGTCTAAAATTTGCAGAAAGATTCTCTAGATAAACAAATTGATTCGATTCCTAATTAAGGAATATGGATTAGAACAACAACTAATAATTGTATAAAAATTTGAACTTTAAATGAAAGAAAGAGAGAGAGAGAGAAATCTTTGACCTTGAGATGGACAACATGACCATTAGACTTCCTCCATTTTCGACAGCTCCTGCCCTACCAAAGCCTTGCTGTATCTAGATTCCTCCACATCACCATCATAGCCCCCTTTGTCCTTGGAATAGGAGAGGACGTCATCCCACAACTTGAACCATTGCGATCGCCAACCCTTCCCAAAATTGATCCACTTGCACAACACCCCTACTGCATTTGGGTCCTGATCCCTATCATGACACTCCCTGTTGGGATACTACGATGGAGGCAGCGACTGATCATCGCTCTACCCCTGACCCATTGGGCGTAGTTGATAGAGATTTAGTAGAGCAGATGCATTTCTCTCCCTCACATTTGGGGACCCACCTTGAATCGTCGGTTGAAAGATTACAATGCCACCATGGTCACTGGCGCCATGCTGATAGTGATTGTTGTTGTTGAGGAATGGAAATGGGAGGATTATATTTTATAGGATTTTTTAGTGGCCACTGGAGAGGAAGAAGAAGACCTTTGTTAGTGGCTGTTGGAGAGGAAAAAAAAGAAACGAGAGAAGATGAGGACGAAAAGATGAAGAAGGAGATTAAGAATCGATGGCTTTTATGCAAAATTCATAAGGATAGTAAAGTAATTTCAAGAAAAACTAATATCGAATCTTAACATCATTTGAGGTTAGACTATCTAGAGTACATATAAGTAAGATTTTCGAATTATTAAGTGTATACAAGCAATTTTTTGTGTAAAGAGGATATTAATGACAATACGACTTTTAACAATGATATTAAGACAAAAAATCCTATAATATATTAACCTTTCGCATCAAATATGTTAATTCAGTTCTTGGGATTAAAAATTTTGTATGGAATTAGGTGTTAAAAAATTCATTACCATTTTTATTGTAAATTTTTCCTAACATTGAGTCAAACCAATCATCACATTCTCTTTTCAAAGATGATAAAAAAGACCAAATCAATGAGGATTATATGTTTGCCATGGAGGAAGTGTGTATAATGTTGCAGTTTGTCTCAAATCTGATATGGTTTTACATCGGATTTGTTTAATGAAGTGGACTCTCATTAGATGGGTACATGGATTATATGTAATTAGGTTAATGGATCCTAGGTTTTTAGAATTCATACTATTTATACTCATGTAATACCTCCTTTGAGAGGAGACTTGTGCTTTAATATTGAAAGGAAAAAACTGAGAGAAATGTGAAGTTAGAGTGAAAGTTCATGCGATTAAAGGCAATAACTCTATGTAAATCATATTCTATAGTGGATTCTCTCTTTCGCTTTTACCTTGTGATTTTTCTTGTATAGGTTATGTATATCTTTGTGTTAATCTTCAATGTGTGTGCCTTTTCATTTATGCTTCTGTAGATAATTTGTGAATCTAATTCCAATAATTGGTAGCAGAGCCAATAATTCAATGGAATTGACAACCATATTGATGATAAAGATTAGCGTTGACGGAAGTGTTTCAATGTTGAGATAGTTTTGGTTTATCAACGAATGAGCATTATACCGCAAATATCAAGAAGGAAGGAGAATATTTTCTTTTGTTTTTTAATTTATTAGTAATTCTAAATCGCATATATTTTTTTAGCTTTCTAATGGAAATCAAATATCATTCTATTTTACCATATTTGGTTCAAGTTTGCTGCAAGAATAAGGTCACTTGTTTTTGAACCTCATTGGAGTGGATGTCTAATAGAGGTAGTTCAAAACAGTAGTTTTTCGAACATCTAGATTGGACGACTGTTAGTGCTTTTAATTTAAACATTGGTTAGACATACATTTTTTCAAGGGTATACTTGGCAAACTTGTTCATTGGAGATATTTTCTCCCTTCTAAATAAATGGATACTGTGAGAGTTGCTGCATGCATGCTAGTTGAGATCCAGCAGCCATACATGAGCTTAAATGTTGAATTAAAAAAAAGTCATTAACCATTACTACTGGATGATCGTGCACTTTTCTATCTTCATAGACTCTCTTCGACAAGGAAGAAACAATGTAGATAAATAGCATAAAATGAAGGACTAGATGATTTTGAAGCAAATGGGTGAAAATAACTTTTTTTGGAAACAAAGTTGGTTAAGTCTTTTTGTTTGGAAACATATTAAAAAAATCCAGATAATAACAGTAACAGTACATCAAAGGACAGTCTAGAAGGCCAAAAGAAGCTCACATAGAAAGTCAGGGAAGGTCAACATGGCAAGCAGAAAGCAAACAAATTAATGGATAATTAAATGGAGCATTAGATGAAGCTCCATTAGAACACAAGTAAAAGAAACATTCAGAGACTAATTTCGTACCAAGAGCGTTTACATGGCAGGTGTTAACAACACTAGATAGAAGCTTGAAGCTTTGAAGTTTCAACAGTGGTAGAAAACTGAGATGACTACAGTAGTAAAGAAACTCAAGGAAGAACAAGAACTTTTGCATAAACTCACTAACTATCACGTAATACAACTGTAGCATATTTATACAATCCAGCCATCAATGAGCAGTTGCCATGTCACACACCCATAACAAACTTGCAATAGTAATAACAACCCCTTACTAATCAGCAACTAAACATTTCATTATCTAATCCTAACATCCTTCCTCAAACTGTAGGAAGAATTAACAACTGCAGTTTGCTCCTAAAATGAAGAAACGAAGTCTGTGATAAAGCTTTGGTAAGAAAATCCACAACCTGCTCCTTAGTAGGAATGAAATGAACTTGCAAGTCTTTCTTTGAAACTTTTTCTAGGATAAAGTGGAAATCGATTTCCACATGTTTCATTTTGAAATGAAAAATTGGATTGGCTGTAAGGTAGAGAGCGTCGATGTTATCAAAATAGAGCTTGGGAGCCTAAGTTAAGAATACACCAAGTTCAGCAAACAAGCTCTAAAGCCAAGTGAGCTTAGTTGTAGCATTACCTAGAGCTCTAAATTCCGACTCTGTTGAAGATCTCGCCACTGTGGCTCTGCTTCCGAGATAACCACGACACAAGATTCTTCCCAAAATATATCACAAAACCAGTAGTAGACTTCCTATCATCCGAACAACTTGCCCAATCAACATTTGAATATGTTGTAAAATTAAATGAGGAATTCTTATCAAAGAACAACCCATAATTCAAGGTTCCTTTCAGGTAGCGAAGTACCCTTTTAATAGCAAGCCAATGCGACTTTGAAGGTGAATGCATAACTTGGCAAAGCTTGCTAACACAGAAAGCTAGATCAAGTCTTGTTAGAGATAAGTACTGCAGGCTACCAGCCACTTGCCTATAAAGTGTAGGAGCTTTGAATGAATCAGCATGGTGTTTAGAGATGATGGTACTGAATATCATTGGAGTAGTAATTAGTTTGGCTTCAATCATTTTTGTCTTTGTGAGTAAATCAAGGATATACTTTTGCTGCGACAGAGACAACCCCTTAGAAGTTCTGGTTAGCTGAATTCCTAGAAAGTAAGAGGAACACCCTAAATGTTTAACATGGAAAACTAGCTCAAGGGTACGAAGGAGAGCAACAACACTAGAAGAACTATTTGAGATGACCAAAATATCATCAACATACCAAAAAATAAATGCATACTCCTTGTCTTCTAAAGATGAATAAAGAGGTATCTATTGTTGACATTTGAAACCCAAAATATGTAAGAACTTCACTTAGCTTGGTATACCAAGCTCTAGGTGATTGCTTAAGGCCATGTAAGGATTTGTTCAGGTTGTAAACATTTGTCGGTAGATTAGAGTCGATAAAACCAATAGGTTGGTGCATATTGGATATCTAGCTGGTGCATACACCAGTTCTTTGCTACAGCAATGCTTAACACCAATCGAATTGTGGTTGCCTTGATAATAGGACTGAAAGTTTCAAAGTAATCCACTCCATCCCTATGATGAAAATCCTTAGCTATCAGCCTTGCTTTATAGCGATCAACAGACTCATCAGCCTTCCTCTTGATCTTAAAAACCCACTTATTCCCAATAACATTCATAGCAAAATTTCTAAGCACCAATGTCTAGGTGTTTGTGTGTAAAAGAGCATTGAATTCAGTAGTCATAGCTTCTCTCCAACAAGCATTCTCAGCAACTTGTGTACAGGAAGTGGGTTCATACTCTGTCATGGTGATTTCAAGTACTTGTGGAAGGAGATGTAATGAGTAGAGAAAACCTTCTTTTTGAAAACATTATTCATAAAACGAGTAATCATCTGATGCTTTCTAATATTGACAATAGAAGCATCAGTAAAAGAAGAATGTTTAGAAAGAGATGTTTGACTAAAATGATCAGGTAAGTCACTACTAACAGTAGAAGGCAAAGGAGAGGAAGACGGATAGGAATTGGATATAATAGGACTAGAAACTAAAGAAAGATGATTATCAGATTCTGGGACATGAAGAGAAGGTGATTGATTAACAAATGAAGGTATAGATAAAAAAGGAGTAACAGAGATAGGGGAAAATACGGAAGTGGAATTTGGAAAAAGAAAGTGGGATTCAACAAAGACAACATGTTTAGCAACAAGAATATTTCCTGTAGCTAGATTTAAGCATTTATATTCATAATGATAACCACTGTAGCCAAGGAAAACATGTCTGAGGGAATAGAATTGAAGTTTATGAGTATTGTAAGGTCGTAATAAAGAATAGCAAGTGCACCCAAAACCTTAAGAAATTTGTAATCTGGCTTTTTCCGAAACAACTTTTGAAAAGAAGATACAAAACTGAGAGTTTTAGTAGGAAGAAGATTGATAATGTGAGCAACTATTTGGAAAGCATGTATCGAGTATGTCAATGGAACTTTACTGTGACCTAATAAAGCTTAGGCCATCTCAGTGAGATGCCTATTCTTCCTCTCAGCTGAGCCATTCTGTTAGGGAGGAGCAGAGATTCGATGATTAATGTCCAATTCTTTGAGTTTTTCATGAAGCTAGTGATACACACCTCCCCAATCAGAGTGAATGGCTTTAATTTTATAGTTAAATTGAGTCTAAACAAAAACTTGGAACTTGAGAAAAATAGAATAGACATCAGACTTAAGAAACATATGAAAAAGCCAAACAAATTTAGAGTAATCATCAATAAAGACAAGATATTTGTAACCTTCAGTAGATTGAATCGGTGACGTCCATACATCTAAAAAAATAATATCAAAAGGAGAGGAACTGATGGAGTCACTTTTATATAATGGCAGTCTATGACTCTTGGCTTTCATGCAAGCTTCACACAATGAGTTACCTCTTCTGAGAGTAGAATGTGAGATATGAAGCTAGAAAGAACTTTATTCACCACAATTGGATTAGCATGACCTAATCTATTATGCCAAATAAAAGAAGAACACTTTTGAAGTGAAAAGGCAGAAGCACGAGAAGGAGCAGTAATTGACATTGAACATGTTGATTGTTGAGATGGAGATTTAGCATGGAACTGAAGATGATAAAGACCATCCTTAGTCAAGCCTCGAAGTAGAAGCTTCTTTGTTGCTTGGTCCTTGATGGAGACATGATCAAGATAAAATTCAAAAAACACAGAGTTATTGTAACCATGCCGGCGAGGAGATTCCGCAAATGAATGCAAAATCGGTCGGCAAAATCACGTCGAAAAAGCAAAATAAAACGGAGTCGCCACCTAATCTATTATGGAAGACAAGGAAAACCATAACATGAAAAA
>JAMKQA010013164.1:0-13223 GCA_024699735.1 Posidonia australis
CCTGTTTTCAGTCATCTTCATGCATGAGCATATAGAATAAGCAAGCATACATTCATTAGACCATTGACAGTAGGAAACCTAGAAAGATCGAGTTTTCTCGGGCACATGGGAGTGCCTAACCCCTTCCCCAAGCGTAACTAGAATCCTTACCCTTTCTCTGGCTCGCATTCATTTGTGCATTATCCATTAGGCACGGATCACACATGCATTTTGCATTTTGTTTTGATTCTTGATTTTCTTGTGTTTGTTTTGGTTTTCCTCATATTTCCATTAAAAGACTACGTGACGACTCCTTTCCTTATCCTTTTTGTCTTCCCTTGGTGTTTCCGAGTCTTGTCTCTTCCTCTGGATTCATCATTTTTGCTGTGACCGTATCAGATCTCTTCGTGTGTTTCCGCACATTGAGTAGTAGGAGAGCCGCGCAAGGGTTCCACTTGCATGGTCACAGGAACTGGCGACTCCGCTGGGGATAACCAGATTCTAGCTTTCATTATGGTTTCCCTACTTGTCTTTGGTCTGTTTACATTGTGCTTGTTTGCTTGTGAGATTTGATTGTATATATTTGACTGAATATGCCTTTTTTCGCTTTCTTTACACTATTGCTATGCCACTGCACATGCACATGATCTGATTCATGCTTTGTTTGTCGATGCTTGCTTTTATTCACTTACTTGAGCACAACACAAGCACATGCCATGTTTACACCTTTTGTTTGATTTTTTTTCGAATGCCATAATTTTGTGTTTTTCCCTTCTTTTCGGATTTGCCATGGTTAGGAGAGTAAAGACTTGTTTGCCTCCCTATCTGGTTAAAATAAAACACACAATTTTAGACGAACAATTAAATAAGGCATAACTAGAGACAAATGCTCATAAATCCCTCTGGTTAAAATACACAAACTCAGTTGAACAATTAATAAGGAGTAACTGGAGACAAATGCTCACAATCCCCTCTGGTTTAACAAAATGCAAGTAAAAGACACCAAAGCATATCGCATGTTTGATCATGTAGGGCATGCATCTTCTCCTCTCGGTCTACCCACAGTTTGCGAAGGACAATTCTGACAGCCTGTTCTATAGCTTTGGCGTAGAGTGTGTTGCTAGTTCGTCCCCCCTTGTCCGGGGTCGTGTCGGTGCTAGTAGAGGGTACAGCTCCTTGCTACTGCAGGAGACGAGGCCACCAATGCATCACTTGTTCACTGCCTGAGCTTTGGCTAGGATTTAGAACAGGGACCTTACTTTCTGACCGGAGTCGAAACACAGAACCCATGAGTGCGTCCCATATGGTCAGCCCCATGTGGGACATGCATGGTGAGAGAGAGCATGTTGGTCACATTCATGTGCATGTGTGCCATTCATGCCACCTTAACAAACAACTGCATAGATAACTTGTTGTCTTCTTTTGTTGTCTTATTCTTTTCTTTCCTTCTCTTGTCATTGACACTTAGGTTTTCCTTCCATTTTTTTGTCAGGATTTGAGTTCTTCGCTAGTTCCTAGGTCTGTGCCTAGGATTTCCTTTCCGTGACCTCGTTCTTGAGGTATTGTTCTCGACTGTCTCATCCCAAGCTATTCGTCGATTCCGACGATAGCTCCTTGTAGGCGTCGTCCTTTTATTTGCGATCGCAGCCCTGTCCTCACCCGTTTGCGGTCCATCATGGCCCAGCGAGCTTCTGAGATCTCTGCATCAGCTGCTTTGGAGGGGATTCTTGTTTCTGCCCCTCCTCCTTCATTTGCCCTGTCATAACTTGTTCCGTCATCGCTCCATGGCGGCTTCTTCCTGGCACATGGAGCTCCTCGCCCTCCAATTTCAGGACACTGGCAGACCCTCACCAGTCTAGAGCCCATAACGGAGGCAGTCACTATAACAACTTCCAGGGTGTCTGATCTGACAGTGCCCTGTCCTTTTGTTACCCTCATTCTTTTGATGCTCAGTTCGCTACGATTGTCTCTTCAATAGGGATCCAGCCTGCATCCTCCTTGAACTTCCAACCTCCTCTGACATCCCTACCGCTTGCTGTTCCGACCCTCGTTACTACTACCGATGGTTCTACCACTGTACAGTCTTAGCAACTTCTAGCCCTTGCTCAGAGGCTGCAGAACATGGCTTTCTCTTTCGATCCCACTTTGACTGCGCCTGTCTGTCCTGTTCCTGAGGATCCTGTTCTGCCTGCTCAGGCCATTCATGTAGCACCAGTCACTCTACCACTGCAGTTGTCGCCACAACTTCCTGCTATTTCGACGACGGGCTTAGCCACTCTGCCAGTAGCATCATATCCACAGCATGCAAAGCATCTTCCTCTGGCAACTAGTGTTCAACCTCTTGGGCTGGCGGGAGTACATCGGCCTACGAACCCAACCATACCGGTTCAGCAGTTGTTGCTCCCACACACAACTACATGCACTGCATAGCATAACATTTCAATACCTTTGCATCTAGTTCAGGCATCGGCATACACTCCACCACTGGCACACACACACGGGTACGCTGGCCATCACGCCACAACACTAGGTGGCGAGATCGTAGATCTAGAGGAGCACATGGGTGCTATGGATATAGCGTACGCGGGACCCACCCCAGCTGCACATTCAACATCAGCAGCAATGCCCAACACACTTTTCACCAGGATGAACGACCTGAAGAGAGCACTCCAACAAGTGCAGGGTGGAGACTGCCAGTCTTTCTCATTCTGGGACCTCTGCTACATTCCAGAGGCGGTACTCCAACCGAACTTCCATATCCCTAAATTTGAGAAATACAACGGGAAAGGCTACCCGATTTCGCATCTTAGGGCATACTGTGGCGATCTCGCTCAGCTCCAAGATGACGAGCGACTTCTTGTTCACCTTTTCTAGAAAAGTCTCACCGGTCCGGCACTGAAGTGGTTCACATCGCTAAATATGGCCACCATAAGGACTTGGAACGATCTGAGTCAAGCTTTTTTGGAGTAGTACTCTTTTAATCTCGACATGGTCCCAAAGCGCGAGGACCTAGTCGCAACAAAGCAGAAGCCCCACAAGCCATTCAGGGAGTATGTCGGGCGCTGGCGAGCCCTCGCTTCATAGGTACGCGATAGACCCTCGAACGAGGAGTCTATCGAAATCATTATTCAAGGAGTGCAGCCAGCCATTGGGGATTTGTTGAGCATTCAGTCCGTCTCAACTTTCTCTGCCTTGATTAAAGCTGGCACTCGCGTAGAAGGTTCACTCAATAGTAGAAGTTTCCCTGCGCTTGCAGCGCTTGCCAAGCAGACGATGGCTTCTGGCGGATCTAGTAACACCAACAATGGCGGTAATGGATCTAACACTGGATTCGGTCGGAAGAAGGAGTCCGCTCGGAATGCTGTGGCATATGTAGGAGCTCCTACTATGCTAGCGAATGTAGTGAACCCGCCAGCTCGTAATCAGGTCATTTATGCACCTACGCCTAGGGCTCCACGCACATCACAGATCACAACCACTGCTGAACTGGTCTACCAGCCAGCACCGGCAAGGCAAGGGTGCTACTCTGGATTCAAATGACCTCCATGCTCTGAGAGGGACTACACCCCTTTGGTTCAGCCTTTGAGTGTCATTCTGCCTAAAGTAGTGTCACTACTGAGGCTTCCGGAAATCCGCTAGCCACCAAATCCAATTCCTCCATGGTTTAAGTTGGATTATTTTGCAATTTCCATAGAACCGCCGGGCATTCTATGGACAACTACTACACACTCTGGAACGCTATTCAGGATTTGATTGACCGTAAAGTCATCACCCTCAACACACAGGAGGCAAAGCCTAGGCCCGCTGCACGAGCACCCCACACATCTGCATCCACATTAGGAAACATAGTTAACCAACCACTGCCTGAGCATGCACCAGGAACTTCGGGAGTGCATTCCCTTTCTTCGGGTGAGGTCGAGCCTTTTGATCCTTCTCGCCTCATCCATGATGTTTCAAAGCCTATTTCTTATCAACTGAGTCAGTCTATTCTTGATACTGTCAATTCTACTGTGAACATGATTTAGTTGACTGCTCGACCGAGGCGCGCGGTTGCCAAACCCACCATGCAATCCGCCCCACCAACAATCTGTTTGTTAGCTAGAACAAGGCAAAACCCAACCCACCAAGTACCAGAACCCTCTTTGCCAGCACCAACCCCTATAGAGCTAAAAGCCCGTGCTCCTGTGGTCATAACACAGGACACCCACCGCATGCCCTACAATTACATCGCCGAAATGTGCACAGAGGTAACGCGGTCGGGAAGGGTGTACAAGGCCCAAGCCCCAATAAACAAAACTAGTCAGCATGTGGCCACATCTACCCAACCTAGAACCCACCTTCCTTGTCCAATCCCTGAGCAAACCACCACCAAAGTTAACCCTACCCCTAGATCCGAAGCACCAGTAGCCGACATTATTGCCTAGATGAAGAAAATTAAGGCAGACATTTCCATCTGGGACCTTATTCACACCCTAGCTGAACATAGGGAGGCATTCCTTAGAGTCATCCAGGCTGCCCATGTTCCCTCAACAAGACAACCCTCAGCCTTGGAAAACATGGTGGGAATGATAGCCGCGCCTGAGGTCATTTCCTTCTCTGGTTCTGAGCTTCCTCCAGTGGGGAAAAATCACAATCAGCCCCTATTCATTGCGGTGCAGTATCATAACCTCCACATTCCTCTTACTCTAGTCGATAGTGGCGCCGGTTTGAACGTTTGCCCCTTGCGGACTGCAAGTCAGGTGGGCTTCATATAGGAGGACATTACTCCGGCAGTGAAGGGAATGACGGCCTTCGATAACACGCACCATGATGCATTAGGGATCCTAGTTATTCATCTGATCATTGGTCCCACCCGTTTGGAGGTTGAGTTTTATGTTGTTGACCTTGAACCATCCTTCAATCTCCTACTTGGGCGCCCTTGGCTCCACAAGCATCAGGTCATCCCCTCAACCCTCCATCGCATGTTCAAATTCCGCTGAAACAATGAAATCGTCGTTGTAATGGCGGAAAACCTCGAAAAGGAGAAGGTTGAGGCGGTCTCTACAATCTCACCCCTTACTATCTGCTTTGACTCCAGACCCTCTGATGTGCTTTACCGTGTCGACCGTTTTGAACCAGTCAATTTTATTCCGATTCTCGAGTGTGCCAATCATTTGGCCGCTTTCGGCAATCCTTTCTTGATGGTCGAGAATCTATGCCAAAGATCGGGGTATGAGAAGGGTGCACCTCTCGGGCGGAATGGCCAAGGAATCGCGGAACCAATCGTCGCGGAATGAAGATGCAAGTTTGAGGGATTGGGATACGAGCGCAAGCCGCAGGATAGATGCGCAAGGCGTCGTAAGTTTCAAAAGCTTATTATTCCACGAGATTTAAACAATTTTGTCTGTGCGGGATTGCTGTATCCCAATCGGAATTTCATGCTTGCAGAATCCGAGTCCAAGGAGCCGGTCTGTGAGTCAAAATGGGTATGCATAAAGGACTGCTACTTGGAAGGGGAAATTAGGGACTACGGAGGGGATTCAACATCATTTGAGTCCCCGGGGAGAGCCATGCTAACATTGTCGCCTCCAGAATCAATGGAGGATCTGTCTGTTAATCTAGCAACAGCATGGGATGCATTACGGGTAGAGTCAGCAATAGTAGCTTCAAAGCATCAAGCAACAATGAGGAGGTTACAGACGAGGCAACTAGAATCAGAGCCCGAGGTGTTGAAGACTACCAGCGCCTACTATGTAGATTCTCCTTCTAACGAAGAGGAAGGAGATGCTGTGGTAGCCCAGGTGGACAATATGCTCAGTGATCTGGAGATTCTATTTTAGGAGCAGTTATCAGTACTGGTTGAAGATGCACAGGATGAAATCAGGCGTAGGAAAGGGAAAGCGGCAATGACAAAGGACAAGGGAGAATCAGCAGCATCACCGGGTCAGTATGCAATCCTGACCCTTGAAGAGAACAAGTCTTTGAGTGCTAGAGCAGAGGAGTTTATCTCCTATCAGTCGGGAGGCGGGTCTAGGTGGTACTATCAGACTTGGCCCCACTTGAGCGGTGGGGTCCAAAAGAAGAAGATCTTGAGTTAGGCTCAGGAGGGAACCCGAAGAACTAGAGGCTTGGATAGAGTCTCGTGAGGCCTGGTGTTGCTATTCCCTTGTACTTGGCAATTGGCATCCCAATGCTGAGGGCATAAATAAGATCCAGCAAATCATTTGACATGCATACATTTCTTCCTGCACACAAACATCCTAATAAACGTCGCAGAGTGCCACTTGGCTCTCTTGTCTTGAATGTGACAACGACTTTCAATTCAAGAGAATCAAGAGGACATCACCTAAACCAGGGGCATGTAAGCTGCTCTGGTTGGCTTGGGATCATTTATGTCAACCAGGGGCATGTCAGTTGTCCTATGGTTGGCCAACACTGAGACAGTACTTTACCAAGGGCATGTAAGTTGCTTTGATTGGTTAAGAGTCATCGTCTCAACTAGGGGCATGTCAGCTGTCCTATGGTCATACACTTTGGGCCAATTGCTCGACCAGGGGCATGTTAGCTGCTCTACAGGTCGAAGATCCTCAGTGCTCGGTCGAAGATCCTCAGTGCTCGGCCGAAAGGCACAGTCAAACAATCTCAGTTCTCCAGAGTTCACTGCTCTTGTCTCATCACCTTGGGCTTAGTTTAAACCAATTGGTAACCAGGACTTTCTCTTAGGGTTGTGTGCATGATTTGGACTTTTTCAACTCGTCTAGCTACATTCTTCAGTTCTGGATCAATCCCTCCGTTACTTTTTCAGCTCTTATTTGCCTGCCTTAACTCTGCTGATTGTAGTTGAATAAAGCAGAGTGGAAACTTGTGGCTGAAGAATGATGTTTTGAACATGTTTTATAGAAGATCGTCTACCCTTTCTGAGGATTCTTGAGCCAGGAAAGCTGAAGTGCCTTTTAGATCATGGGGTACCCCACAATGGTTGTGCCTGCACAGTGCTCAGATGTTCTCCAAGCTTGGATCAAACAGTTAACTGAAAGTGACCGTGACAAGCTGTGGATTTGGGGAATCTCCACAAAGCTTCTGAGCATTGCGAAGGTGGAGGTCTCCCGATACTTTCTGTGTGCAGTCACCCGATTCTAGAAACCGGATCATCACGTTTTCCGCTTTGGGAGAGTAGAACTAACCCCTACCCTAGAAGAGGTACACAGAATTTGTTGCCTACAGAAGTTCCTGCGACCCACCGTGTTCATGCGGCGAGACGGTTATTATTCAGTGTTGAGTAGGCTAACTGGCCTATCGACTAGTGAATGTGGTCGCCAGCTCATTTGTTCAGAGCGATTCTCTCCAATGCTCAAGTTAGCTTACTTTGACAAGGTGGTCGGAGTGCGTGCCTCCCTAGGCGACGAGCTGTGGTTGAAAGGCTTTGTTGTCCGCTTCCTGGGAGAATTGATCTTCTGCCACGGCCGGATGGTGGTGAACATTGAAGTTGCTGAGATTGCCTTGGCAGTTGTCACCCAACAGATAGATCTGGCTCCAGCCATCCTGGCAGAAACTTACCGGACGCTGGACCGTTCGTTATGGCGTTGTCGGCACTTCTATGGCTGTGGAGCTTTCGTGCAAGTAAGGTTGGCTGCACATCTGGGTGTAGCAGTCTGGCGCCCACAGTGAGCCGCCATTGAGTCCTACTGCCAAAGTGGCCACGCGCGCACGCTCACCTCAGTTCAGAAAGTGTACGAGCGACTACAAAGCCTGACAGAACAGAAGATCTCATGGCGCATTATTCCATCAGCTTCTTGCAACTTTGAAGCGTTCTTCAATACAATAGACATGCGGCTTATCGTCCTACCGGGGTTGACTGGTAGAGTGGAGTACCACCTAATCCGTGTGATGCGGGAGTTCGGTTACCAGCAGGATTCTCTGGCTCAGGGGCAGATGCTGGCATGATTCAGAGAATACCGCCTGAGCTCCTACACTCTGACTAGGGAGCTGTCTCACCTGCTCAGTCGCTCCGTACAGTCAAAAGATCTCGCAGCCATAGAGGGGAAGAATTGCACAGTAGATTACGAAGCTGAAGTCGAGGAAACCTGGCCAATCTGTAGTGCCACCCCGAGCTGGACGCTCTTTTCCAAAGCCTCGGGCTCCAAGAGACCCAGAGAGGAAGAGGGGTCTTGAAGTTCACATCATGTTACATTGTTTCCTGCAAATTGTAGTACATGTAAACACTCCTTTGACTTTGATAATAAAATACAGCAGTACATTTTTGGCCAGTCTATTTGATTGATCGTGGTTGATGCAGAACGGACATCGCCAATCTGACAACATGTGCATGTCTGGTGCAAGACTCTGCTCTCCACTACCTGTCGACTTGGCACTGGGGTCACCCAGATAATAGTCGAGTATCTCGTTTTGCCAGACTCTGGACCGGTGTAGTTTTCACAACTACCATGCCAGATAGGGCACTGTTTTCCTCACCTTTGCGGTCCTACCTGGACGGATGGGATCGGGGTCCTATTCAGACGGATGGGATCAATGCACTTTTTCTTCCGCCTTTGGGTCCTATACGGACAGATGGGATCAAGGCATTGTTTTTCTTTCGCCTTCGATTCCTATCCGGACAGATGGGATCGAGGCACTTTTGTTTCGCCTTTGGGTCCTATCCGGACAGATGGGATCAAGGAATTGTTTTTCTTTCACCTTCAAGTCCTATTGGGACGGATGGGATCGAGGCATTTTCTTTCGCCTTCGGGTCCTATCCGGACGAATGGGATCGAGGCAGTTTTCTTTAGCCTTTGGGTCCTATCTAGACAGATGGGATCAAGGCATTGTTTTTCTTTCGCCTTCGGGTCCTATCCGGACGGATGGGATCGAGGCACTTTTCTTTTGCCTTTAGGTCCAGTCCGGACGGATGGGATCAAGGCATTGTTTGTTCTTTTGCCTTCGGTTCCTATCCAGACGGATGGGATCACGGCACTTTTCTTTCACCTTCGGTTCCTATCCAGACGGATGGGATCAAGGCATTGTTTGTTTCTTTCGCCTTCGGGTCCTATCCAGACGGATGGGATCGAGGCACTTTTCTTTTGCCTTCGGTTCCTATCCGGATGGATGGGATCGAGGCATTTTCTTTCGCCTTCGGGTCCTATCCGGATGGATGGGATCAAGGCATTGTTTTTCTTTTGCCTTCGGGTCCTATCTGGAAGGATGGGATCGAGGCATATTCTTTCGCCTTCGGGTCCTATCCGGATGGATGGGATCAAGGCACTTTTCTTTCGCCTTTGGGTCCTATCCTGACGGATGGGATCAAGGCACTATTTTTCTTTCGCCTTCGGGTCCTATCCGGACGGATGGGATCAAGGCATTGTTTTCCTCTCGCCTTCGGGTCCTATCCGGACGGATGGGATCTTTTGCCTTCGGGTCCTATCTGGATGGATGGGATTGAGGCACTTTTTCATTCGCCTTTGGGTCCTATCCAGACGGATGGGATTGAGGCATTTCTTTCGCCTTCGGGTCCTATCTGAATGGATGGGATCGAGGCACTTTTCTTTCGCCTTCGGGTCCTATCCGGACAGATGGGATCAAGGCATTGTTTTTCTTTCGCCTTCAGGTCCTATTCGGACGGATGGGATCGAGGCATTTTTCTTTTGCCTTCGGTTCTTATCCGAACGGATGGGATCGAGGCAATTTCTTTTGCCTTCGGTTCCTATCCAGATGGATGGGGTCGAGGCACTTTTCTTTCGCCTTCGGTTCCTATCCGGATGGATGGGGTCGAGGCACTTTTCTTTCGCCTTCGGTTCCTATCCAGACGGATGGGGTCGAGGCACTTTTCTTCTGCCTTCGTGTCCTATCCAGATGGATGGGATCAAGGCATTGTTTATTCTCTCGCCTTCGAGTCCCTATCCGGACAAATAGGATCGAGGCATTCTCTCTCGTCTTTGGGACCCTATCCAAACGGACAGGGTTGGGACACCCTTTGGGCTGGTAGCCCGAACTACTCGAATGATTTCCGTGATCAGCCATTTCCCGGTTGACAAGCACAGTGAGTCCTGTCTGGCACTTCTCTTGACAAGTGCGATAACCAGTCATGTCTCTTAGGAGCCGATTGGTCGTCAGATTGTCTATTCTTAATCTGTTGTGTTTGGCTTCCGTTTGTGGCAGCAAGACCTTTGATGCGGACCTCTGGTATGTTCCTGGCTCGTGGCTGATTGCCTATGGGTTACTCTTGCTAATGGTTTGAAGTGGGGTGTCTTTGTCAACCCTGAGCATCGTCTCTGTCCTACTCGTCCACCGACCTCGCTCGGGGAGGGGCATCTGTAGACACCCCAATTTTATGATTTTGCAGGATAGAGATGTGGTGGTTGAGCTCTAACCATCATTAGGCCCATTTAATTCATGGAAGCCCACTTGGGCCCATGAAGGCCCACATAGGCCCATTAAACCCAAATTGAGCCCAAAGCCCATAAAGGTCAACAATTCAGTTTTTTTCCCTTCAACCCAACATTTTATTCATCCTTGCTATATACATTAAATCATCTTATCATTTAATCCAATCTTTTTCGGCAAAATCAGACCACTTCACTGAACCCATTTTACTTCACCATCTCTCAAGAATCAGCCACTGGATCGTTCCTTTATGCAGAATTGATCAATTTGGCTCAAGCCCTGTCGATCCAGCCAGCAAATTGAAGCATCTCCAGCCGCAGGATGCGTCACCGGAGAAGCTCGGATCGTCGTTCATCCTGTCAACGAGCAAGGGAGTAGACCGGAGCGCATGGGGGACAGTCGTTCGCTGTCTGCTGAGCTATCGTAATGGTGGTCGGAGTTCGTTACCCAGTTTGTTAGGTGTCGCGCGCTTGGTCGGAGGACTCTGTTCGGTTTCCATTTGCCTATAAAAGGAGGAGAAGTGCCAGGTTTGAAAGGACCACACCCCTTGAGCACACGAGAGAACTAAGAATTGAGAGGGTGAAGGAGAGGAGCAGTGCGAGAGCTGTCGTGGAGGAGGAAGGAAGATGTTTCCAGAGCTCCGACGAGGCAACTGCAGCCAGGTACACACTGATTCTCTCTTAATTGTTTGAATTCTGATCCTCTAGCCTCTCCTCCTCTTCCTAGATTGTTTCCGAGGGATCCAGAGTGATCCCTTGGCTAGCGGCGCTCCAACGTGCCCCGCCGTCGCCACAGAGGTGGGGGGCGGGGGGGTGGCAATCCAAGGAGTCTCCTGGATCCCCGAGCCTTCTCCTCTTCTCCTCTGGTCCCCCCGATACTTCTATGCCACTCGCATTGCCGCTCCGCCACTCCCAGAAGCCCGCACGACGCCCGCCGGAATGTCGCTCTGATCCCGCCGTTGCCGGAGAAGACGACGGGATCTAGAGTCGCCACGTCAGCCTCCGGCCCCTAACACGCCTCCGAAGCCCCAGAAACCCTCTATCATGTCCTGCGAAGCCTCTAGAATCATCAGGTTTGCACCACGAGCCTCAGGTCGCTCCAACAACGTCACTTGCAGGAGGAAGCCACGACGGCGACGAGTGGACCACCAACTCGCTCCACCAGCGTCCCCACCGCTCCAGAGGAAGCCCCGAAGCGTCCCACAGCCACCAAAAGCCTTAGAGTAGTCGTGCCTCAGCCTCTGGAGTCCCCTTCTTCCCCAGCGCCGATGCTAGAGTCCCGCAACGGCAGAGGAGGTGGGGAGGCCTTTCCCACTGTCCGATCGCGCATCGACTCTGGTGGATCTCTCTCTTTCTTTCCCCTCTTGCTTCCTGTGCGGTCTGAGCCCCCCCTTTAGCTTCCTCTGACGGTCGTCGGCAGCGGAGCACCGCCGCCGACGTCGTCGTTTCTTTTTTTATTTCTTTAAAACTTTAAAAACTTTTTAAAGTAAAATCCAAAAGTGTTTACTCTTCTGGCATTTAGGTCCTTCCATCATTTTTCTAAAATCTTTCGAATAAAGTTTTAACTGAAAATATTACATGTTTTACCCTGAACATTTAAAATAATGTTTTCTGAGTTTAAAACTTTAATAGAAGCTCTCTAGAGTTTTTTGAATGTATTTTGTTTCAGACAAATTGCTTTGACAACCCTGGATTTCCTTGGAATCTTTCTGAGAGTTAATTTTTTACTGCGAAAATTGCATATCAGCCCTTATACTTCTCAAAATGTTTCTGAATGCTCATTTTTGATGGTTTATTCACATGTTAGCCCCTACATTATTCTGAAATGTTCTAGGATGCATGTTTTGCTGGTTAATTTGCATTTAGACCCCTGGACTTTATTGAAACTTTCCAGAATGTTCATTTCTTTGGTTTATTTGCATTTAAACCCCTGGATTTGTTTTAAACTTTCCAGAAGCATGTTTTCTCAGGGTAAATTGCACTTTAACCCTCTATCTTTACTAAAATTCTTCTGGATGCTTTATTCTGCTGGGCAATTTGCAGTTTAGCCCCTGTACTTCATTGATTTTACTCTGATTGCCTGTTTTGAGGGGTAAAATGACTGTTTTGACCCTGAAACTTCTCGGATCATTTCTGAGACTTTTTCTTACATTTTTACCCTGACTTTTCACTGAATTGTTTTCAATGCAAGCTTTAGTGGTAAAATTGCATTCTGACCCCTAGAGAACTTCACTTTGCCTAAGGAGGCACATTTGACCCCAGATTTCTTCATAATTGCATAGAATGTGTTTTCCTATGTATTTTTGATGACTTGGGCTTCAGAACTTCAGTTTTCCTCGGAATTTGGGCTTTTTGCACAAAACCCCCTGCATTTTTCATATTTGCGTCACACTTGCATTTTGCATGGCCTTTCGCATCTTTTTGCACGGATTTTCTCGTCTTTTCTTCCCGATTTTGCGCACGCTTTCTCAACTTGATTCCGACTTGGTTTTCTCCCTGTTTTCTGGATTTTCCTCGGTATTCCGTGGTTTTGACTTGTTTTGGTTTTCCATCGCCCGAGGGCGTACAGTAAAAGGCTTGTCGAAGCCGACATTGTCCCGAAAAGAGGATTATTTTCCCCTTTTTGATTTTCTCAGATTTATCCCAATTTCAGCTGTTTTACGAGACGCTTTTCGAGAATTTCATGATTTTCATGAGTTTCCTCATCTCCCAAGGGCGTATAGTAAAGCGGCATTCTCAATGCCTACATTCGACCCTCGGATTAACTTTTTCCCTTGATTCCTTTTCTTTGCTTTGATTTGGCATGTTTTCAGTCATCTTCATGCATGAGCATATAGAATAAGCAAGCATACATTCATTAGACCATTGACAGTAGGAAACCTAGAAAGA
>JAMKQA010013165.1:0-10252 GCA_024699735.1 Posidonia australis
ATTATAGCAGCATGGAATATAAGAGGCTTGGGATCGAGAAATAAGGAGAGAGAATTAAAAGAATTTATCACTTTAAATAAATGTGATATCATCATTGTTAGTGAAACAAAAAAAGAAGACTATTCTGAAGGGCTTTTAAGATTCCTGGGTGGTAAAAAAATTAATGCCTGGTCTTCTGTGCCATCCATTGGGGCCTCTGGGGGTATACTGATTAGCTGGGATAACAGATTTTTCAAGGCTATCAGTTGCACTCCTGCTTGCTTCAGTTTATCTATTAACTTTGAGAGTTTAGATACTAACCTGAATTGGTGGCTCACTGGAGTTTATGGTCCTTGTGATTATAGCCTGAAACCATTCTTTATGGAACAATTACAACATATTAGTTCATTTGTGAATGATTCATGGATTTTGGGGGGAGATTTCAATGTAACCAGGTTTCCTAGTGAGCATTCATCCCAAATTAATAATAATTGTCATATGGATAGTTTTAATGGTTTCTCCAAATAATTTTTCTTATACCTGGTCAAACTTTCAAGATAATCCAACTTTAGTCAAGCTTGATCATTTCTTAATATCTCCAGGATGGTCAGGATCCTTTCCTAATGCAATGTGTACTGGCAGAGCAAGGATTATATCTGATCACATCCCAATTTTGCTTGATACCTTGGCTCCTAATTGGGCCCCCCTCTCTTTAGGTTCTACAAATCTTGGTTCTCATATGATGGGTTTGAACTAGTTATTAAGGAATTCTGGGGGCAGAATTGCCATCATCTCTCTATGTGCTCTCCAGTTTTAGAGTTTAGCTTTAAATTGAAGAAATTAAAGGCATTTATTAAACAATGGATTACTCCCATTAAGATGGTTAGAGCTAGTAGACTTAGAACTATTGAAGCTCTAATTATGGATATGGACAATCAAGCTGAATTTTTTGTAAATATAAATTGGGCTCAGAAAAAGATGTTGAGGTTAAAACACCTGGATTTACTTAAAGAACAAGAGCTGTATTGGTGGCAAAAATCCAGAATTTTGTGGTTGAAGGAGGGTGATTTTAATACCTCCTTCTTTCACAACATGGTCAAAAGTCATAGAAGGACAAACACTATCTCCTCACTATTAATTAATAACAATATATGCATCTCTCATTTGGAGATTAGTAGAGAGATTGAGGATCATTTTATAAAGCTTTTCAATAAGGGCCCCAGTCCCCACATATGTCTTTGCTAGGACACCCTGATCCCAGTTAAAATTCTATTTCCTGAATTGTTAGAGTTACCTTTTGAGGAAGAAGAAATCAGAGCTAGTGTTTTCCACTTAGCTGGAGATAAATCTCCAGGTCCTGATGGATTCCCTTTGTTTTTCTTTCAGTACTTCTGGGATTTACTAAAGACAGACATTAAACTTATATTCCAATCCCTTCATTCTGCTAATAATGATTCTTACTTTCTGGCTTCTATTAATCAGACTTTTATTGCACTCATCCCAAAAAGAATGGGTGCTAATAGAATCCAGGACTTTAGACCCATAAGCCTAGTGAACAGCCTATACAAAATTATTACAAAAACATTGGCTACTAGGTTGGCTCCTGTGTTGAATAAGGTAATGGATTCTTCCCATAGTGCTTTTCTCCCTAGGGGATCCATTGCGGATTACTTCTTGGTTGCTCAGGAAACCTTACATTATATGAGTACCTATAATATCAAGGGTTACATTCTGAAAATAGATTTTGAGAAAGCTTTTGACAACATTAAATGGAATTTTCTGTTAGACTCACTAGTTGGTATGAGTTTTGGGGACAGATGGATCTCTTGGATCTGTATGTGTATATCCTCTGCTAAGTTCTCTGTATTGGTTAATGGTTCCCCAAAAGGATTTTTTGGGGCAGCTAATGGGTTAAGACAGGGTGACCCTTTGTCTCCCCTGTTGTTTATTATAGCCTCAAATGTCCTAAATGCCATGTTGCAGTCTGCAAGGAGGAACAATTTGATCTCTGGGATTGATTTTCCAAATGATGGCCCTTCACTAATAAATCTACAATAGGCAGATGACACTTTACTTTTTTTGCCCGATAGCACTGAAAATATGATTAATATCAAAAGAATTTTATGTTGTTTTCAGTCTTACTCTAGGTTAAAAATTAATTTCCTTAAATTATCACTGACTAGTGTGGGGGTCTCCCAAGAAGATCTACTTCTTTCTTGTGATATTATGGGATGTGAGAAGGCTGATCTTCCCATCACTTATTTAGGTCTGCCTTTGCATTATAAAAAAGCTAATATTAATAGCTGCTCAGTGATTGAGAAAGTCACTAAGAAGCTTTCTGCCTGGAGGGCTAGACAGTTGTCTCTAGGGGGCAATTAGTCTTGGTAAATGCGGTTTTATCAGCAATCCCAACATACTATATGTCTGTGCTGCACATGCCCTTGAAGATTGAGAAAAAATTAGATATTTTAAGGAGTAAATTTTTGTGGAATTCTATATCTCCTACAAATAAAGGGATGCATTTAATTAGATGGTCTAATATTTGTAGGGATAAGATGTAAAATGGTTGGGGAATAATAAATTTGAGGAGTTTTAGTGCAGCTTTAAAAATTAAGTTAATTTGGCAATTTTTCTCAAACCATTGCAACCCTGTATGGAAATCTATCCTTAGGGCTAAATATTTGCACAGGGTTCCTGGTGCAATTTTGAATACTTCCTCTTCATTCTGCTCACCCCTATGGAGTCATATCAAAAAAGGGTTCAATTTTTTCAATTGTTTTTCAAGTGTTATTGTGGGCAATGGTTCCAATACTAATTTCTGGACACATAAATGGCACAATGGTACTCCTCTTAGTACCCTTTTCCCTGAACTTCACAGTGTTGCTAGATTTAAAAAGGCTTCTGTTAGAAAAACCTTTCATTTATTTAACACAGATTTCAACAGATTGTTCAATTTAGCTCACTGTGATGCAGTTAATTTCAATGTGCTTCAATCTCAACTGGATGTTTTTGTTAGTATTATGCAATCTTTAAACTTGGATACTAGAGAGGATGACTTCTATTGGCTTCCTTCAAAAAATAATATATTTACAGTGAAAGCAGCTTACAATCTTATTAATGATGGGGGTCTGGTAATGTTTTTTTCAAAAGTATCTGGGGGAGTCACTCACCCCTAAAGTTCAAACTATTTGTATGGTTAGTCATTAAAAATAGGAATTTAACAAAAGAAAATTTGTTAAAAAGAGCTTGGAATGGTTCACTATTATGTACTTTTTGTTCTGTAAGCATTGAAAATAATAAGCATTTGTTTCTCAATTGCTCATTTGCAAGGAAGATTTGGGAGTTCTTTTTGGACTCACAGCTTTTCCCTGGATTTCTATCTATTGGAGATTTATTTTTATCTGTCCCTAATCTTAAGTATTACCTACCATTCTCCGGGTGGACTCTACTTCTCCAGATCATTCTTTAGTTGATTTGGAAAGAAAGGAATTGTAGGATCTTTCGCAATACATTTAAGTCAGCTTTTTTGATCATTAATGATATTATGTCTCTGATAAAATTTTAGGTGGAAAACCTTGTATCAGGTTTTGAGAAGGATGACATGTTACAGTTTGTTACTGCAATGGGTTCACATCCTGTGGATCCTCTTATTGCACCTTCTATCCCTTCTTCAAATGACCCATCTGGAGAGAAAACTCATAATGCCATGCAAGAATGATGATGGTTGCACTAAGTTTAGAAAAAAAAAGAAAAATTGATGTAATACTTCTATTGCCCCATTTTTGCGATAATTCTGGTGACTTTTTTGTGGCTGAATAGCCTTTGGGTTTGTAATATTCATACTTAAGACAATATTTCTTATTTGGCATTTGAGCCGAAGAAATAATATCTATCTATCTCAATCGTTAACAAAAAAAAAAAATGCGCCCAAGACACTAGTTTACATCTAAACCAAGAAAGACAATCAAACTCCTCTTCTCTACTATGGACCACTAAATGGTTTTATCTTTCAAGAAAAAACGGAAATTATAATATATAAATCATGTATTTCAAGCTGTGTCTTCCTTCTTTGGTTATTTGATAAAATAAGAATAAACCTTATATGATGTCCTAATACCACAATTATAGAAACAAGTCGTCCTATTTGACAACTTCTTAATGTCATATCCATACAAGATTCAAACAAAACTTAGCTAGTGCTCTCTCAGAAGATAATACAGAATACCTTGATCTTACTACTTACAACCAAATAAGTACATGCATCCTATTATATTAAGTCAAAAGGTCTCTTGCTCATGAAATATGTATCTATCATCATATAACTGTAAAATGCCCAAATAACGCCTAGAGATTTTCCATTCGCACGACATCAATATAACTAATTAAGTTAATTGCCAAATAATTTCTACAGTTACAGATATGGTCATTACCTTTCATCCATCTTTTTGCTAACAGAGTTGGTCATGGATTACAGATATGATTAGACAACGTACACTGTTGGCAGTGGAAAAACAAACGTAAATTCGAATATCCACAATAACGACACTACACTGCAGGCTTGTAACGACAGAGAGGACACGATTTACTCCTGTCGAGCCACCGGCGAATACAACCATCGTGAAACCAGTGCTTGCACAGCATCCCTGCGACAAACTCACCTCCTCTCATCTCCTCCATGCATACGGAACACCCGTCGTTTACGTCTCCGTCCTCAACCTTCTTCGTCTCCAAAATCTTCTCATTCAATTCTTTTGGTCTTGGCGCCTCGCCCAATCGTTCGTTCCCGTCCTCTTCCTCTTCAACGTCGTCGTCGGAATCATCATCGTCGTCAATGTCGCTTTCGTCCAAGAGCAACGGATCAAACAACGGAGGAACTTCGATATGCGCGTCCACACGGAGCAGAACATCCGTCACCTCTCCTGCGTCCGTCAAGCCCTCCACGATTGTGTGGAGGAACTGCTGGATGTGCACCACCAAGAAGAGCGCGACGCCGAAGTCGGCAAACCGGTGATCAAGGTATTGGACGGTAAGCTGCACGAAGTCGTCGACGTCCAGCCCGGGTCGGTGGTGCATGAGGACCATGGAACCGTCGTCCTCGAAGGAGAACATAGTGGCGTTGCAATGCCGATGGAGTCCCCGGTTCAGATCCAAGACAAGATTGAGGGAGTTCTTGCCGTCGTAGTTGATACTCTCGACCGAGAACGTGACGCGGAGCTTGCATGTTACTCCTCCCCAGACGTTCCGCCTGTAGGCGACCATCGTTGAATCCATGGCCGTGGGCTGCAAACAAGCAGACTTGTCGATCGACGGCAATGGCGAAGGGATGGTGATCGTCTCTTGGTGAAGGGAGCCGAAACAGATGCAGACGGTTCTTGGTGTAGATATCTATATAAGTAAATGGTTGCTTTGTTTAATACCATTACGAGAATATCGTAATACCATTAACGACAATTACGGAAATTACGAGATATATTTACGAATATCTAGAAAATGGTTGCTTTGTTTAATATCTCTCTGGATTAGTGCGTCATAAATATTCTTTTCCTTTTCTAACTTTGCATGGAAGTTTTGGTATATTATAGTCAATCTATAATTTCAATGTTCCATGCTTGACGGTTGTTACTTAGAGATAAGAAAAAAATTACATCGATTGTTATCTTAATTTATTGTACTAACGTACATACTGATAGCTCATGATAGATGTTTCATCTTCATGATTTGTTCTTGATCAACAGTAATTCTTGACATGTTTTATGTATTTGCATGAGACAAAATAGATATTTGCATGATCGATAATATGATTTGTTGCTGTAAATTGTTTCAATTCATTATCTTGCTTCCATCGTCTCAAGATTTACAAAATATCCTATTTTAAACAACAAGATAAAAACATACGAACCTATTGGGATAAATTTACAAAAAAAAAATTAAAACTTGCAATCTTATTCATCAAGTCCTCCCATACTTTGATAATACATCTTCTCTCGAATACAATTAATAACGATCACGTTTAACATTAAAACTAGGGACACATAAGATATGGTCATCACCCTGCATCCATCTTTTTGCTTACAGAGATGGCCGTGGATTATAGATATGATCAAACAACATACACTACTGGAAGTGGGAAAACAAACGTAAATTCGAAGATTCACAATAACGACACTACATTGCAGGCTTGTAACGGTAGACAGGACACGAATTACTTCTGTCGAGCCATTGGCGATTACAACCATCGTGAAACCAATGCTTGCATGGCAACCCTACGACAGTCTCACCTCCTCTCATCTCCTCCATGCACACCAAACACCTATCATTTAGGTCTCCGTCCTCTAACTTTTTCGTCTCCAAAATCTACTCAATCAAAATTTTTTTTTTGATATCGGTATGTATATATTTTCAATTTGCAATCCGTGAGATTCGAACCTAAAAAAAAGTAGAAGTTCCACTCCTCCTAACCAACTACACCATAGTAGTTGGTTTGCTCAATCAAATTTTACAAATTGGGAATTTGAGACACTATCTAATAGATACTATAGACACATTTTTGTGACAACTGTCAACCGTGAATGTTTGTATCTACTATCAGTTCTATAAATGACGAAGATTCTCTTCCATACACCTCTACTGACCACAAGAGTCCCCATCAACACCTAGGACCAATAAAACAACGGTTCATTGTCTTTTGGGGGAGTAACTGTGATCCTCTCTGCATTGGTTCTAGTTAGGGTTGGTAATGGATCGGGTCTGTACCTAAGACTTGTGGGTCTAGATTCATAAAGTATAGGTCTCGGTTCTGAAAATGAAACCTATGGATCGTAGACCCAGACTCACTAGATCCGTTCATTTATTGGGTTGGGTCTGGGTCAAAAAATACCTAGATCCATAGACCTGTGAACTCCATTTATATATAACATATTATAAGTTAAATATATTGACTAATGTATAATATTTCACTATATATATAATATATATTATTCTACTATTAAATTTCATTCTTTTTTAAGTCTAAATTTTATGTGGTGTATGCACATTGACAAAAAATTGTTGTATGGACATTGATAAAGTTAGTTTGTTGAAGTTAGATATATTTATTTATGTATTGTTCAACTATCAATGGTTCATGATATTATTCATGTTATATATTTATTTATGATTGTATTTTATTTATGATATATGTGCATTGACAAAGAATTATTTAGCACATTTATTTACAATGTTTTAAGTTTAATTAAAAAGTTACTTTTTTCAAAAAAATAAAAATAGGCTGGAGGATCCATTAGACCCAAGACCTAGACCCAGACCCATTATCTTTGTGGGTCTGAGTCTAGGTCCTAATTTTAGAACCCAGACCCAGACTCGGACCTAGGCCCTTCAAATAAGATAGGTCTAAGGTCTGAGTATAGGTAGACCCAACCCAGACTCGACCCGTTGGCACCCATAGCTCCAGTCCGTGTTGTTGATTCCCTAGTGAATGTTTTCCACTCTTCCTTTGAGAATCCTTTCCTCTCTGGTGTATCATGAAAGGTCAAATAATATGCATCTTTCTCGAGTGGTCTCTTAGGAGTTCTTTTTGCTAGAGATGGAAGTTGACCTGCGACAAGGATTGTAGTAGAACTAAGACAAGTAAAAAGTACAATGGCAGATGCGAAGTCAGGTTTTCATAATCTTGTTACCATGACAACCAGATTACTAGTCAACAAAATTATCAACAAACCTTTAAATATAAACTGCAGGAATTCATAGTGAATGGCTTGCATGGTAGATCAAGTAACTTAGATATTGTCTTCATATTAAGGCGTCGACACTCACAAGACGGTGAATCTCGACTTCTTCTTCTTTTTTTTGTTAACGATTGAGATAGATAGTATTTCTTCGGCTTAAATGCCAGGTAAGAAACATTGTCTTAAGTATGAATATTACAGAACCGCAGGCTTTTCTGCCATAATAAAATCACAAAAATTTTCCCCAAGATGGATCAAAACAAATGTTACATCAAAATTGCTTTTTTCTTCTAAACTGAGTCAAGCCATCATCAGTCTTGCATGGCATTCTGGGATTCTTCTCCAGAAGGTTCATTTAAGAAAGGGATAGAAGGTGCAATGAAAGGCTCCACAGGCTGTGAACCCATTGCAGAAACAAATTGTAACATGTCCTCCTTCTCAAAACCTGATACAAGGTTTTCCACCCAAAATTTCATCAGAGACATAATGTCGTGAATGATCAAAAAACATGATCTAAATACATTGCGAAAAATCCTACTATTCCTTTCTTTCCAAATCAACCAGAGAATGATCTGGAGTAACAAAGTCCACCCAGAGAAAGGTAAGTAAAACTTAAGGTGAGGGGCAGATAAAAATAAATCACCTACAGATAGAAATCCTGGGAAAAGCTATGAGACCAAAAAGAACTCCCAAATCTTCCTTGCAAATGAGCAATTAAGAAACAAATGATTATTAATTTCAATGTTTACAGAGCAAAATGTACATAATGGAGAACCAGACCAAGCTCTTTTTAACAAGTTTTCCTTTGTTAAGTTCCTATTTTTAATAACTAACCATGAAAACAGCTTGACCTTTAGGGGGTATGACTCCCCCAGATGCTTTTATAAAAAACATTACGAAGGCCCCCATCATTAATAAGATTATAAGTTGCCTTAACAGTTAAGGTATTATTTTTTGAAGGAAGCCAATAGAAGTCATCCTCTCTAGTATCCAAATTTAAAGATTGCAGAATACAAACAAAACAATCCAGCTGAGATTGAAGCACAGTGGAATTAACTGAATAACAGTGAGCTAAATTGAACAATCGATTGAAATCTATATTAAATAAATCCAAAGTTATTCTAACTGAAGCCTTTTTAAATCTAGCAACACTGTATAGTTCAGGGAAAAGGGAGCTAAGAGGAGTACCATTGTGCCATTTATGTCTCCAGAATAAAGTATTTAAACCATTGCCCACATTAACAGTTGAAAAGCAATTAAAAAAGTTAAACCCTTTTTTGATATTACTCCATAGGGGTGAACAGAAGGAAGAAGAAGTATTCAATATTGCACTAGGACCCCTGTGTAAATATTTAGCCCTAAGGATAGATTTCCAGACAGGGCTGAATTGGTTTGAGAAAAATTGCCAAATTAACTTACTTTTTAAAGCTGTACTAAAATTCCTCAAATTTATTATCCCCCAACCATTTTGCTTCTTATCCCTACAGATATTAGACCATTTGATTAAATGCATCACTTTATGAGTAGGAGATAGAGAATTCCATAAAAAATTACTCCTTAAAATATCTATTTTTTCCTCTATCTTCAAGGGCATATGCAGCACAGACATATAGTATGTTGGGATTGCTGATAATACAGCATTTACCAAGACTAATTTGCCCCCTAGAGACAACTGTCTAGCCTTCCAAGAAGAAAGTTTATTAGTGACTTTCTCAATCACAGGAGCCCAGTTATTAACATTTGCTTTTTTATAATGCAAAGGCAATCCTAAATAAGTGATAGGAAGATCAACCTTCTCACACCCCATGATATCACAAGAAAAAAACAGATCTTCTTGGGAGAACCCCACACCAGTCAGTGATGATTTTTGGAAATTAATTTTTAATCCATAACATGACTGAAAACAACATAAGATTCTTTTAATATTAATCATATTTTCAGTGCTATCAGGCAAAAAAAGCAAAGTGTCATCTGCATATTGTAGATTTATCAATGAGGGACCATCATTTGGAAATTTAATCCCAGAGATCAAGTTATTCCTCTTTGCTGACTGCAACATAGCATTTAGGACATTTGAGGCAATAATAAACAGTAGGGGAGACAGGGGATCACCCTGTGTTAACCCATTAGCTGCCCCAAAAAACCCTTTAGGGGATCCATTTACTAGGACAGAAAACTTTGCAGAGGATATACACATACGGATCCAAGAGATCCATCTATCCCCAAAACCCATACCAGCTAGGGAATCTAACAGAAAATTCCATTTAATGTTGTCAAAAGCTTTCTCAAAATCTATTTTCAATATGTAACCCTTGGTATTTGAAGTACTCATATAATGTAGGGTTTCCTGAGCAACCAGGAAGCAATCCCCAATGGATCGCCCTGGCAAAAAAGCACTCTGGGATGTATCCATCACCTTATTCAGCACAGGAGCCAACCTAGAAGCCAATGTTTTTGTAATGATTTTATATAGACTATTCACTAGGCTTATGGGTCTAAAATCCTGGATTCTAATGGCACCCATTTTTTTTGGGATGAGTGCAATAAAG